>CAACVS010000236.1:13527-157362 GCA_900660405.1 Pseudo-nitzschia multistriata | reverse complement strand
CTATGGAAGAGAGAGGGAGAGATTGAAGAACCAAGCACTAACTTTCCTTGCCAGTTTGAGTGAAGAAGAAAGAGTTGCTTCAAATATATCTGTTGAGGTACTGGAGGGAGTGAAAGGCTTAGTTGATACTGATCCTGTAGTTGGTGAAGTTGCTGAAGTGTAAGTGTAAGTGCAATTTATGTTAAGAGAAATCTGTTCTTGGAAGCGATTTCGATTTCGATTTTATTCCATGCAAATAAGCAGTGACCGGACGTCGATTTCGATTCAAAGACGTGAATTCTGAGAGGAAAAAAGCCACGTCGAGTCCGAGCTTCGAAAGTTCCGAGCTTATAAGAGTGAAGCCCAGTAGTTAGCGCCTTAGCGCTCCAGTAGTAAGCGCCTTAGAGAGCGCTCCAGTAGTAAGCGATTTATTTATTTTATGTTAAGAGAAATCTGTTCTTAGAATCGATTCTGATTTCGATTTTATTCCATGTTAATAACTAGTCTCCGGAAATCGATTTCGTTTCACGGATCCGATTTCTCAAAAAGTGAGCAAAAAAAACAGCTTGGGTACTCTGAAATAGGAAATAATTCGATATAAAATAGTTCCTTTTTGGTTCCAGGTGGAACTAAGTGACAGCTTGCCCGTTGTGGTCTGAATTAAGACTATTGTTCCACACGTAGAGTCCTGTAGAATCCCTACCGTTAAAAAGCTGTCACGTCTTAATTCAGACCCAAACTCGTACCCATTAGTGTCGACACGAAATGAACAAACCTACGTACAGTAAGTTCGTACCGTACGTAGTACTGTACGTACATATGTCAACGAGAGTACTTCAACGTCTTTAGATAAATAGATATGAACATACGAAGCTACGGTACGTACTCGTACTCTACAAATCGGACGCTAATTAAAACAGGGTCAGGCCATGACTGATTTCATAACGTGCCCCTTTTGCTGAATACATTATGACTTATGACCCACAGTTCCCTTACGTTGCTACCGTACGTACGTTAGGAAGATTTAGTTCCGGAATTTCGAGTTCGTGATTGTCTTCATTTTTTCTTTTCTTCTCGAATCTCTTTCGAATTAATACATTTTCATTGCAACGTTCCGACAAATCAAAAAGTATCACAACTAGAAATGACACAACGTTTCGTCCACCGCGCTATCGCCAAAAGCAAGTTAGAAGTACATATTACTTGTATGTTTTGAAACAGAATCAACCACTCTATTTATGTGATCTGACGAATTCCACGAATAAACATTTATAACTCAACATGCGACAGCGCTTCCCACTTAATTATGGATCAGGATTAGACCACCGATTCGCAAAACAATCCAGATGCAAACGAG
This sequence comes from Pseudo-nitzschia multistriata, assembly GCA_900660405.1. Lineage (NCBI taxonomy): Eukaryota > Bacillariophyta > Bacillariophyceae > Bacillariales > Bacillariaceae > Pseudo-nitzschia > Pseudo-nitzschia multistriata. The sequence continues at coordinate 156,026 of CAACVS010000236.1, read as the reverse complement.
GCCTCTGGAAGTCAAAATAATAAAATATCGTTTGGACACATCGCGCTCCAAACACCTCACAAATCTTTAAAAAGCTTATTGCAATACAAGCAACTGAAAAATACCCATCTGCCATGTCATCCTTCGCGACCAAGCCAGCCGCCGAACTGAATCGGAACATGGTGAAATTTTTGCCAGAGCTCGCTAGCGACTACGCAACCTACCCCATGCATCACAAACGATGGTACCAGCCACAAGAGAAAGGTCCAAAGGGCGAGCCTTGCTTCATCAAAGGCGGCGATGCCGATACCCTCAAAAAGGATTATGCCTTTTGCAAGCGCGGTAACTTTGGTCCCGGATATTACTCCCTCATGACGAAGATTGCCTACGTGAATCTGTACAACAAACTAGATTCGTTGCAGCCCGGAACGTGTGGGATTGCCTGCAATGCCGCGGATCGGAAGGCTATGGACGAATACGACGACGTTAAGCGTCTTATGTATGGACGGCACATGGCTGCTAGACCATGCGACAAAACCGCGGAGAAGCGAATGATGGACGAATCCGAGGGAATGGCGAATGCTGCCTACGCTATGGACAACCCTACACCTCTTGTTGTTGGAGCTGCTACCGGCAAGGTCAAGCTTTGAAACATCCAACCCCGAAGCTTCGTGCGGCGTCCAGCAGCTGAACGGGATCCACAGAATCTAGTCATTGCAACCACTTGCCATCCATGGTATAAATTTTCAGATTGTGTCAGACAAAGGTGCAGTCATTTCTTTCTTTCCAGTTTTGAAATAAATAATTTTATGTTTTTGAGATATGCCTTGCTTTTCACATTAGCATAATGACGTGCTTCTACTATAATACATGTCCCAATAGGTACAACCTGTTATTTGCTTGTATGTTAATGTAAATGGTTTGACATCTACTCTTGGTGTGTACTCATCAATTGCATCAATGAATATCATGTTGCTTACTGTGACAACTGTATCTGCATGAGAATCTAATTCACATCTGTTAGACATGTTGTTATCTAACTCTTCCTGTTGTATTTTGTACAGACATCTATCTATGGTGTGTACACTTCTTTCAGGTGCTAGTCATTCTGTCTTTTGTTTCTTACTGTGGGCTGCTGATCCAAATCAATGACCTGATGATGCGTTTTGGGCTGTATTAGGTTCTTCAATAGTTACAACTGTGATATCCTCATCACTATTGAATTCTTTGCGCTTGCATGCTGCTACAGCAGCAGCTCTTATTTGTTTATTAGTCATTCCATCATTGCTGGCGTTATTAGCCTGCTTCTCCAATTTAACAATATGTGCCTTGGATATATGTGATTTGCTTTAAGCTTTCCCGTAAACTTAGGTCCGTTGCTGTTGTTGTTGTTGTGATTATTGTGATTGACACTGGTTTGTGGATACAAGGATACTCAAGTGCGGATCTTTGTATTCAAGTTAAGAAGTGATTTGGGTTTGCAGATCTTCCTCCTAATCAAGTTATTTGCAGTTGCAGATACAATTTTCTGGATACAATCCTCAAGTGTGGATCTTTCAGGGCTGTGGTTAGTATTGCTGCTTCTACCATTGCAGCTGATACTACTCATCAAAAACCAACTGTGTATTGTTCTTCAAGTCAATCCATATCAAGCCATCACAAACTTTATCCAAAGGATGTAGTGCCAGTTTAAAATAATGGGCGGACGAATTTAAAATCTCCTGAAAAAAATCAGGCAAAGCAATGGGGGGGGGGTCACCAAATGGGTTCAGTTGCTGAATAAAGTCTGGTGGTGAATGCGGCCCTCAGCCATTCTATGGTGCGCCAGAATTTTTCAGATGTTGATTGACGCTTTTTAAAGGTTTTCATTGCATTGGCAGATAAAATAACAAGATTTACCTGGGCCCTCCGGTACCCACGCGCACATCCCCCCTTTTGAATTCCTCCCCTAGAAAAACGTGGGTTATTTTTTGGGAAAAAATACCCACGTTTTAGAAACATGGGTTATTGTTTGGGAAAAATAACCCACGTTTCTAAAACGTGGGTATTTTAATTTGAAAAATAACCCACGAAAGAACCCAGGAACCCACAAATAACCCACGAAAGAACCCACAAATAACCCACGAATTTACAGTCATCTGGGTTGATGGAGAACCAAGGGTGTTAAGTATTTTAGTCATTAACGTTATTTAATCACTTTTTTTAATATTTGGAGAAAGGCCCAGCAGGTTTGTGGGTTTTTCGTGGGTTATTTCGTGGGTTATTCGTGGGTTATTTGTGGGTTAACCCAACCCACGTTTTAAAACTTGGGTTATTTTTTGGGAATAAATACCCATGTTTTAGAAACGTGGGTTATTGTTTGGGGAAAAAAAACCACGTTTTAGAAACGTGGGTTATTGTTTGGGAAAAAAAACCCACGTTTTAGAAACGTGGGTTATTGTTTGGGAAAAAAAACCCACGAAATCATACCCCCGATATTAGATTTCAAAGGGGGGACGCGCGCGCGTTGGTTCCGGAGGGCCCTGTAAAAATGAGCTGAAATTTTCTACTAGCATTTGTACGGGAATTGCCATTGACTTGCCAGTACAGGACTTGCCTTGTTCATAGCTCAATTATTATTACCCAGTCCCGTACAACTTCAATCACCCCCAAGTTGTCTCGTGAGTTAGACTCAAAAGTTGATGTAACTTGTCGGTGACGATTGACGATTGATGATTGGCCCGATCGAACAACCTCAATTCGACGGAAGCATCAACAAACACAACCCTCGTTTTGGTTTCACATTCAGCCATTGCAAGAGTATCTTCAATCATTACATGCAATCCAATACGTGCGGAATTGGAAACACGACAACACGCTGCCTCAAAATTCCAAAATTTGATTGCTTGACGACACCTTGAGCCTAGGATACACACCAACCACAATCAATGATTTAAGACTATGAGGACGGTCAATATTCCAATCCTTGCTCTGGTTTCGTCGGCGATACCAGAATCGTCCGAAGCATTTGTTACCTCGAGGCGAGCTACCACTTCGAAAAATAATGCTAGTCCTGTGCACTTAGGGGAGTCGAGGAATGGCGCATCTCCGTCGCCTCATGTTCAAGAAAGAAAACTGCTTCTCTTTGCGTCGGCGGATAGAGAAGATGGTGCCATCGGCAGCTTGGAAGAACTAGAATCCAAGATCTTGGGTATGAAGGTCGCTGAATTAAAAGCCGATCTAAAACGCCACCAGCAGCCAATCAGTGGTTTGAAAAAGGTTTTACAGGAAAGATTGCTGAATTTTTATCGCGTTTCGAACAACGAAGGTTCGGAAGGAGAAGTACAAGCCGAGAGTATGGCAGCGATGGACGGCGATATCGATATCGACAGCCATAGTGAGAACGATAGTGGGGATGTAGAAGGAGATGAAGATGAGGAAGGAGAAACAATAATGGAAGCGGAGGAGGAAGAAGATTGCGATCGCGATGGTGATGATGACCGCAATCTCGCATGGGTAAATTCAAAATCGAGATGGAAGAAAAAAACATTCCTGTTGATGGAAGATGTTCGAAAATTGGTGCATTCGAGAGACGCAAGAGCTAGAAAAAAAGGTCCCAAAAAAGCCAAAGAAGCACTCCGACGAATGCAGCAATGGATATCTCTGTCGCCTTCGTCTCTGAACAGCGGCGATGAACAAGAAGCCACAATCACGTTTGACCAGAGATCCACGCTATTGAAAGCCTACAACTTGTGGATCCATGCGCTCGCCAAGTCCGGATACGACGATGCCGGTAACCAGGCCGAGGAAATCCTGAACGAGATGCGAAGGAACGCCTCGAGTGGTGGTCCGAGTCCAAACGACGTTACCATAGCGTCGGTGATGGACGCCCATGCGCATTCGGCAAGCGTGTCGTCGTCCTCGAGTGGTGGGGCCAAGGCCGCCGAGGCCTTTTTGTTCCGATTGCTGGAAAAACACGAGGCGAACCACAACGATATCCCCTGGTCTCACGATGGCGGTGATACGCTGCGTGATACTCTGGTAGTTACTTGTGACACTATGCTAAACGCCTGGGCTAGAGAGGGGACCATGGCGAGTGCCGAACGGGCTCTGACGATCCTTGTTCGTTTGGAAGATTATCAACGCCAAACGCAACGGCAGAAGAAGAAAAGTCGCTCAAAGAGCATCGAAACAGAACCATCAACAAAGATGAGAAAAACACGACCAATTTCGTATTCGACAGGTATGTACGGCATGAAAATCGTTTGACTTCACGTTGTATGAAATCTAAAACGCGAATCTGAACATTCTCTCTCATCCTATTCTCATCATATTGCTATTCCCCAGTCATGAACGCTTGGGCAAATGTACGTACCGCGGAAGCCGCAGAGAAGGCAGAAGCCACTCTCGACAACCTGGTGCTAAGAGCCAAGGCAGACAAGAAGGCGGAGAAGAAGAATGATATTGTTATACAATCAAAGTTGGTCACTATCCAACCAGATACCATTCTCTTCAATTCCGTCATTCAGTGCTGGGCTGCTTCGAGAGATATAAAATCGGGTAAAAAATCTCTGCAACTACTGGAACAAATGAAAGAGCTAGCAGGGGTGGGTCGTGGCGATAGCACAGACGATGACGAAATCTACTTCGACACTCATCCCGATATTATTACCTACAACACGATCCTTTCTGCCTGGAGCCATTGCGGAATGAAAAATGCCGCACCACAGGCAGAGAAAATCGTGAAGGAGTTGGTGGCGGAACAAGAGGAAAGAAGGGAACGAGAACTTGGCGCTGGAGGCGGCGGACCAAATGTGTCAGCCGTAGTGGTGAATACGGTTACGTTCAATACGGTTCTAGATGCATGGTCGAAATCCAAGCTTCCCGGAGCTACCGATCGAGCGGGGAAGCTTTTGAATTACATGATTCAATCTCAAGATCCCCATATAGTACCCGATGTCTTCTCCTTTACTTGCGTCATGGATACTTTGGCCAAATCCAAGGAGCCCAGCAAAGCGTCGCAGACGCGAGAGTTGTTGGACAGATTGATTCAAATGCACCAAGACGCATTGCAAAACGGAGGTAAACGCAAAGCAGATGCATTGCGCCCAACGCAGATCCCATACAACACAGTATTGAATGCATGTGCATTTTCAGCATTAAAGACTCCCGAACAAGAAAGGAGAGATGCTATCCGAATCGCGGTCGATATCTACAGAGCTATGTCGTCGAGAATAGATTTGGCGTCCTTCAGGAGAAAAGGGAACGGAAGCATTGTCGCACGAGACTCCGTTACCTACGGACTCATGCTCAAATGCATCGCCAATCTAATGCCGAAAGGTAAGGTGCGGAGCCAGATGGCTCTCCAGATCTTCCGGGATTGCCTCGACGATGGCCTCGTCGGATTCATGGCTTGGAACGAGGTGCGCCGGGCGGTGCCATCTAAAATCATCCAACAGGAGTTTGGGTTCAAGCGGCAAATCGGACAGCTGGAATCAAAGGATCTACCGAGAGAGTGGACGAAACATTGCAAGACGAATAAGAAATTCGACAAGCAACGACAGAGGGAGCAAAGCGCTCGCCATAAGAAAACCAAATCTGAACCTAAGAAGAAAGAACAACCAGCAAAAGCCTTTATCATCGAACGGTCATTTGCAACCGGAAAGGACATGTAAACGCAACGCTGTAATAAAATCGCCTTTTAAAATCTTCTGAGGAAAATTACAACTGTTGCTTGTCCATCCTCTCTCCAATCGATTATTCCCCTTCAAATTTTAAAATATTTTCGTTTGGGTACTCGTAGCGGTAGAAATCCATAGTACCGGTACTCGTATGGTTATTCCAGGTTTTCTGTGGTAAACTCTTCGTCCTCCTGTTCCAGCGATGGCGGTAACGGCATGAATTTCTGTCTAGATACCTACCGTACTCATACTCCTGAAATAGCCTCACACGAACAGTAGTATGTGTCATCGCTCGTGCATCACCATGTGTGTTCGTGTATCTACTCTGAACAAAGAATCAATATCTCCGTACTGTACTGAACTTACTGAGCTGGTGAAAAGAGTACCGTACCATAACAGTACGAAACCAAAAACTAAGTCCTGAATGACACCATTGAAAACAAGAGTTGGTTTACCTTCTGAGATATCAAAATAGTAGTGTAGGTTACTGCAAAATAAATTACAGTACTATTGTGCCCTCATGCCGACAAAGGTACGTCGTGGTTTTCGAGTGAATTGAATTATTTAATGATACTGCGATTTTATCAAAGGTACGTATCCTTAAATACGAAAAATTCTGTAGTAATTATTTCCAAACGGGTGATACTCTCGTATGGACGAAGCAACGTATCGCACAGGAGGAGGAAGTTTCTGACACATACATCCTTGCACGATTGATTGGATGGCTTTAATTTTAGTGTACCGGTAGCTTTGTCGTGAAAGGTTCTTTTGTTCTCATCTGTCTCCACGAGTATTTGACATGCGCGTTGATATTTTCATGCTTAGGTGCTGGCATATTTCGTACCTGCCTTTACACACACCTGCACCTCCATCATACGGCCCTCTCATCAGTTGATGATAGAAGGGATGTTGTGAATACGTTGAGAGCTGTCATTTTGAAGAATGCTAAGAAGCACGAGTACCATGCTGCACGTAAATTCTACGACTGCAAGCTACGTCGACGAAGACCTTTCTTCGCTTTTCATCCCACTCCTTCAAATATTCTTTTCATTTTGTCGTGCAGAATCTTTCAGAACACATTCATACCGGTACGGTAAGTTGAGACCTTTAACCTTTTCTCATTTCAAGCAAATTGTGATAGTCGTCAACAACTTTGCGTTCATACACGATCCATTGCAAGAAATTAAAAAAGCAAGATTGAATTTCATTTGTCATTATTTTCTGATTCATTGATTTCCTTTGCGACCGTCGTCATATCTAACAAAAACTATCTTCCGTCGGACACGAACAAATTGAATCCATTGAAACGACAGACTAAGAGGATTGTACCGGATCTGACTGCACAACTGCAGAAAAATATCGAAACAATTGAAACGCGCACAAAAGATGAAGATGACCACCGATCTCGAGCAGGACACGTCTCAAGATTATATCGAAGACAATTCGACCCTTCAACCTCCTCCCTCAGATGATGATTTTATGGACGTCAATCCCGCCGACGTGGAAAATCAGGACGGAATCATGGCAGATGGAAATGCATTCTCCGATGTTGCTGTAGACAATCCCGGAGATGGCGAGGACGACAACGTCCATGATCAGCTCCCAACCGTCGACGATTACAAGGCGACCGTGTCCTTCAAGAATAAAGGGGGGGCGACATCTCTGGCAGATGGAGCCTCAAATATGGTCAAGTCTCGTGCCGGTCTTTTCACTTTCTTGGGTCTATTCCTGTTCACTGCCCTCATTACGGCGTGAGTATTTGTACTGTTGGGTGTCAATTTTGTGTCCATTTTTTTATTTGTCGTGTCATTTTTCCAAAACGAAAGAATCCACCCCTCAAGACTTTTTTGGGTGCGGATGAAATTCGATTCGATTCTGACAAATTCTATCCTCTCGCCGGCTTCTGTTTGATTGTCGTCTTTAAGCATCGCCGTCCCTCTCGCGATGAAAAATCAAGGCGGCAAATCCGAAGTTGCTGCCGTTGAAGCGGACACAGGCAGTGGTTCTTACGCCAGCGGATCCAAAATTATCACTGCGACACCAATTTCTTCTCCTACAAGGGCTCCGACACCGGTTGCAGTGCCGACCAAAAGCCGATACGACGCAATCTTCGATTATCTCGTAAATTATGATTTTGCCAAACGCTCTGATTTGTTGGAAGAAGGTACTGCCGTTGGCTTGGCAACAAAATGGATTGCCGAAGAAGATAAATTCGAAATGCCTATTCCAACTGCGACTTCTGGAAATCGTTTTATCGAACGATGGGCACTGGCCGTATTTTGGTTTTCGACCAATGGACATCTTTGGACGTTCCCCCTCAATTTCATGAGGCCCATCGATCACTGTCAATGGCACTCCTTCTTTCAAGATCCGACTGGAGAAATCATTCAAATGGGTGTCACCAAATGCGTCGAAGATTTTGACGGAGAAAGAGTCAGTAGTATCGAAATGTGTAAGTATTTTTTATTGGAATTTGTCGTGACCGAATTTGAAATTCTGACCGATTGCTGCAACCATTTCGAATATCACGCACACTCGCACATCTACGACAAAAACATCAAAATTGTGGATAGCCAACAACAATTTGATTGGAAGCATTCCAACCGAAATTAGATATCTCGTCGATTTGAAAATGTGGATTACCCCATTCAACGCAGCACTTAATGAGGGAGATGTGCTTGCTCCATTCCTGGAAATGGGCAAGAGTTTGTCGCATTTGGAACTTCAATACTGTAGTGTGACGGGTACCATCCCTGAAGAATTAGGCAAATTGAAAAAACTTGAATTCCTTGGGCTCGGTGAGTGGCAATAATGAGGTGTTGCTTCGGCTTGATCAACGCGAGATGCCTGCCATTAAAATTCGGTATTTTTCAATGCGGAACTCATAGGAAACAACTAAATTCCCCTCGATTTTTTTCAGGCAACAACTTGTTGACGGGTAAAATTCCGGAAAGTTTCTTCGGCCTTGACAATTTGGTTGTCCTTGGGCTTGACGACAATGCACTTGAAAGTCCGATTGCTCCTTTTGGGAACTTGACGAAACTAGAGAAGCTATATTTAGAAGGTGAGTGGTTATAAAGCGACGATCGCCACCGATTTTTTCGCTGCATTCATGTATTTCTCGATTTATGAAAAGCACCGAAGGGCTCACACGTCCTCAATCTGTCGAATGATATTTAATGAATTCATCTCTATCAAAACGAAAGACAACTTGATCACCGGTGAAATTACCGAGGAGACTATTGGTGGGTGGCAAAATATGGTCGATTTGGATTTGAGCGTCAACAGACTTGAAGGTCCGCTTCCAGAAAATCTTTGGTCCATGGGGAAGTTGGAGGTTGTGGATTTAAGTGGCAACGACTTTATTGGGCAAATTCCCAAAATCGGTGCCGTCCAGGATAACCTAGTTTTCCTTGCTTTACATGACAATAACTTGGAATGGAGAATCCCTGAAACTATCAGCAATTTCGTCAACTTAAAGCATCTCGACATATCGGCCAATCGAATGACCATCCCGTTCCCGTCGACCATGAGCAAGCTCACCAATCTTGTCTCAATCTACACTGGAATCAATGGCTTTGGCGACCATCCACTTCCTAGCTTTCTTCAGAGCATGCCCAACCTCCGTGAAATCTCCATGAAGCAGAATCAGATAACTGGAACAATTCCCACTTTTCTTGGAAATATGACGGATTTGCAAGTTTTGGATTTGGATTTCAATAAAATCAAAGGAACAATTCCGTCGGTGAGTCGAACCCGAATTTTTCCTGCGTGAAAACTCCTTTTTGAACGTCAACCACATCTGATTTCTGACAACTACTTTTCGTTCTATTTTGCTGGATGCAACTACCAATCAGGAGCTCGGTCGTTTGACTGGTCTCGATACGCTTATGCTTAATCGTAACTTCTTACAGGGAACGATTCCTGCATCTTTTTCGAACTTGATTGACCTCGGTAAGATTTCGGTCGTTGAAAAGTTTCTATTTTGTACCCGTTCACCACTACGAGAACTCCGCCTCATAGTGCAACTTGCTCCCTTTCGTCTTTCAACAGATGTTCTTATTTTAGACGCAAACAATATTACTGGTAGTGCAGATCCTATTTGCGTAAATAACACCGCTAAATTGACTTTCTTGTCCTCGGATTGTGGAGGACTCGAAAGTGAGGTAAATTGCAGTTGCTGTACTGTTTGCTGTAACGACAACAATGCCACATGTAATAACTTCGACTGGCGCGTAAACTTGGATGGAATCTGGGAATACGACTATCAACGTCTTGTATACTCATTCAGTCAGGAGCTCTTGCCATCGAGTGCAAAGATGAATTATACAAACGAAAAATTGGAGGCGGATTCGAACATCGCTTCGAGTGGTAATTCCACTAGAAATTCTACGGGCGCTCGTGAGTAAGAAAACGGTGCTGGAGTTTCAACTCATACTTCATATTTTTGTAAAAAGAACGCAATGCGGTCATGCGTTCAAAAATAATTGAACCCAGTTAACTCTACAATTGTGTCTTCGTGAATAGTTCCGATGTGGGTACTGAACGATCATGACGGGTATTAGTACTAGAATGCATTCAATGAATTATCCAGCTACCTTGACATCGGCAATAATGGTTGACTTTGAAAAAAAAGTGAGAATGGTACTCGAAAGTTAACATCTATTATACTACTCGGCAATCTCAAACCTACGAAAATTGAACCAGTCACGTCCATTCTAATTTTTGCACCATATAATCCTGATTCATACGCAGACCAATGATATCGAGAAGACCCTAAGAATACTGTAGGCCACACTGTCCCTTGTGAAGAGAAATGCAAGTGGAGCTCTACGAATTGATAGGTCGAACAGATATGTCATACTACGACTGTAAAATATGTATAATATCATCTGCGAATTTATTTTGTTCTACAATCTTTTCTCATTTGACACGCTGTCATTCCGTCTCCTGAGCACAAATACCCTGCCCAAGAAGGAGAGAATTCGAAATGCTTGATATCCCAAAAAAATGTTCCAGACCGAACACAGGTTTACGGGAGACCCACCATTGGCAACGTATTTCAATCGTAGCATCAGCAGTGGGACGGTGACAAAAAATATGGCGTAGATATTACCGAGAAACTTCAAATCTCTGAACCCTAGAAGTATTCCTTCTGAAGCACAAAATATTCCATGAGTGGACAAAATCCCCATCATGATAGGAACGATTTGCTTTACCGTTTCTATCACTGCTGGATCTTTTGTCAAAAATGGACAAATCCAAGGAAGAGATGCACCTATCATAGATAGAAAAATTCCTAGCAATCCTGCCACTCTGAATATGTTTTTCATAGTAGTCTTCATCGCCAAAGTTCTCTCTTTACTTGGTTTCTGAGAAACTATTGCTGGCAAGTAGGTTTGTGCAGTTAAACTGCAAGAGTCACCTATTGGAATTAGTGTGTAGAAGATTGAAGTAATGATTTGCTGAGCGGCCATGCTAACTGTTGTCATCGTTGAAGATACCACATGCCCCATTGCAATGTAGGTTGAGCATCTTCCAATCTGAGTGGTTGTGACCGGAACCACAAATGGTTTGAAGTCGTTTACGGTTTTTTGTGACGGTCTTCGAATAAATTGGATTAAAGTTGATCGTCCTGAAAGCAGCCCTTTTGTCGATATCTTCTGTTTTTCTCTGCTTGTTTGCGCCTTTAAATCCATTTTGTCACTTGTGAACCGACGGAAAAAAAGGTACAGAGCAAAATACTGGGATAAGCATGTGGCAAGAGCAGCTCCCGCTGTACCTCCGACCCAAGTCACTTTTCGACCCACAAAAGCAACATCCAGTACTAGATTCAATATGGCAGCGATTACTATTATACGGAAAGGTGTCCTGTTGTCTTGCAATCCAAGACATGCTGCCTGCGAAGTTCCTAACATCGCAGCTGCGGGCATCCCGAGAGCTCTAATTGCAACATAACGCCAAGCTGCGCTTAGAAGCTCGGCATCAACATTATCATTTCCGACGAGCGGTACCAGTATGCTCTGAGCTGACAGAAGAAGAAAGAGAGATAGACCGGCTCCAACTAGTGCAGCGAATCTGATCGATCCTACCAACATTTCAGAAATTTCACTTGAAGTTTTGCTGTCTTTCGATGTTGCTATTGAATTTGTTGTACCCGTGTAAAGAAAAGTCATGGCTCGTGCAGAATAATCGGTGATTGTAACAGCAGGGTTCAAAGCAGCTTGTTGAAGTGTACCACAAAGTATGCCGACTGTACTAGTATCTATCGTGGACAACAGTGGGCTACACAGATATATCCCAATTGCTGGTAAAGCGAATTTTATAATTTGCGGTATTGTTGGTGCATAGCTTTCTTCAAGAGACTTCGGCTCTTCATCTTTGCCTTTCTCCGTGTTGACATCATTGTTTGTAGTGTTGTTTTTGTCGGTATGAAAGTTCGAAACGTTGTCATCGTCGATTGCATTAGTAATGAAAAAATTCCTTCCCCTTTCGGGTCGAAAAGTGTTCCTTCCGCCATGAACTGTTACTGTCCATGGGATGGATTGGTGCCTCCTGGTGCTAGTTGCGAATGACTCGCTTAGATGGATCAACAGGAAAATCGATGCTGCCGCTAGCACACTACGATTACTTTCTATCATTTCTCGATCACTGACTATTCAAATAATTACTTCTCAAAGTAAAGACATGTAGGAGGGATGATGCAAGGCTTTTTTGTACGATGTATTGTTTGTTGCTCGATGGAGCATATGGTGGAAGAGGGTGGCGTCGTTTAACAGCCGAAGGAATTACAGTGTCAATTATGGTACTCGTACGTGTTTGATTATGTTCTACAGAATTTATTTTTTGTTAGCTTTTTTCCTACCGTACGAACTTGAGATTTTAATTTTGAAGCCGATCACGATCTACCGGTATCTGTATCACCCTTTTGCTCCACAGACGCAGCCTGATGGTCTCAATGTGATGATTCAGAAAACAGTAAATCACGAGTAGGAGCAAAAAAATCTGTCTTTCGATCTGGAACTGTCAGAAAGTCTGTCTGTCTGTCTACCCAAATGTCATTGAGAAAAGACGAAAAGACTCCTGTACGTATCGTACAGTATTTCGGTCACAAAGGTAAACCGTAGATTGAATTTAACCTTAACCTTAAATACTACTAAATCCGTACCAGAACGAGATTACGGCCGGCGGGCGCTTTTTTCAGCTTCTTTGAAAATTTGAATAAATAATATTAGTTCTTAAACCAGGGATTACATCGTCACCAATGGCAGTAGTACTCGTACTCGTACTCGTACTCGTACTCATACGTACTGGTGACTATCCAGCGAAGTTTGATTGCTTTACAGACGAATTATGAATGAAATACGTGCAATAAAACCCTGAAGTAACTTGCCTCCTACCTTGCTGTATCCGCATCTCCTAAACTCAAGGAATACGAGGCACACTGCTTGTCGTGATCATTATTTGAGAGACGCGAATACCGGTACCTCTATCCCAGTTTTGCTACTCCCCTCTAATCGAACATTCCAGAACCCTTCGTTCCGAGCCGGGGACAGTTCAACACGAAATTGAAAATGACGACGCAGGCAAACGCTTTAGATAAAACTTTTCATCTACTTGTTGAAAGTTCTATTCATGATGTTTCCGAAGACGACAATTCAGTCTACTCTTATGATTATGCGGAGAATCGGCAGATATCTGCAGCAGAACGCCAGGGTGCTTTGTGCGAACAATTACTCGCTGAGCTCAAAACGACGCAAAGCCGAGAACCTAAACGACATAGTTCCGCACAGAACAACTCTAGAGACGATTCGACTTTAGAGAATGACAATAGAAGCATTCGTGACCTCTTCCCGAACACGAAAGTCTATGATTTACTTCCATCTGTTTTGAATCCACTTTTAAATGATCGAGTAGACACAGAGTGTCTATTACCAGGAACTCAAGATGAAACAGCAAACGAAGAGATTTTGTCAGAATCCACAAAAGCAGCCTTTTCTCTGACGCTTCCTAGCATGCAAGCGGGGCGTTTATATGCACATTTGTTAAACCGACCGGGAGCATTGGGAAGTGGCCTTGTCGATTTAGAACCCCTGACAGCATTGTTGGCTTTGGTCCGTCGCTGGACAGTGGAATGCTGTGGACGAGAGCAGTTTGCTCTTGTGTCATCTTCTGGATCTTCATCGACCTTCGATTCAATGACGTACTCTCCTTCCAAGTCCCCCCCTCAAAAGCGGAGCCGCAGGGGTAGCAGAAGTAATCGTATGATGAAATCACGACATGACAACTTTGAAGATGGAGAGAACAATTCGGAAGAACAGCAGATTCATAATGTTCTAGCCATGGGGACTCTAGTCGCTGCGGAGATTTGCCAAATTCCGCAGCAGCCCGAGTTTGCCAGCTGGTCATCTGAAAGTCGTGAGGTTCTAATAGAAGCTACATTGGTGTCCATCGGAACAGTTGCTGCACTCCTAGGCAAGAAACGCAATACAATCGACACAAGCTTCGACGACAAACGCGATAACAACAGGGACAACTTGCTGCAAAAAATGATAATATCTCAAGGCCAACAGGCATTTGAACAATGCTTGGTTGTGGTTAATGAAAAAGAAGATCAAGAAAATGATGACCCTCAGAGGCAGCAGCAGCAACATCAACAATGTCACGAGACAGCCATCATCATTTTGAGAGGCCTCATGCATCTTCTGCAACTAAAAGTCGTCTTGCCCAATGGAGAGAGGGGGAAAATCGAAGCTTTCACAGCCGCAAGTAAAATAATGTCATCGCTGATGAGAAAATGCAACCTAGCATGGGTAGCATCAAAAGAAAAGTGCGATTCATCTTTAAAAAACAAAACGCCAAGTCGGGTTGAACGACGCAGATCATCGATTGGAGGGGTCTTAAAAATACAGACACCCCGGAGCACTATCTCTAAGAGTAGGCGAAAATCTTTGGATGGAGGTTCCACGCCCATGGTAAGTCCTGTATTAAAGAAAAAGCACAATAATGAAAACAGAGGACTTCCTTCGGGTACTATAAATGGGGTATCAAAGGTCAATGATAAGCCGCGCGGTATTCAGGCTATATTTCTGGGACTGCTGCAAAAGCTCACCACGGGAAGAGTTGGTTTAGAGAAAGCAGCCTTGCGAAGAAGCACCGTAGATACGATACAATCTTGTATGAAATGGTTGCCCCATGCGGAACGGTCTCATTTCTTAGAATATATCATTAAGATATGCCACTCTAAAGTATCCGTGCACAGATTGGTGGCGTGTGAAATCATGGGAAATGTTTTGTTTCAAGATTGGATAGCTGAACACGAAAATGACTTAATTAGCAAGGACGATTATGACGATCGTTCCTTCTACGACACCAACGAAGAAAAAGAGACCGGGGACAAAAATACAGGAATTCAATTGCCTCAAGCTCTCTGGAAAGCGTTACAAGGTAGATTGATGGATCGTATTGCTGCCGTTCGCGCTTCCGCAGCCAATTCCCTAGAGAATGTCATGACAGAAATCCAGAAGAACGATAAAATTTCCGTCTGCTACAACAAGGGAGAAAGTCTTCTTATTGCGTTGCGGAAGCGAGCAATCAAGGATGAAACGTCAACCGTTCGCAAGGCTGCTGTTCTAGCTCTTACAAAAGTTCTATTGGCACAAAAAGAGTACATTTCGTCGTATTACATTTCTGCGATTTGCGATCTTTGTCAAGATTCTAGTCTTCTGACCCGCCGAGCAGCTGCCGAAGCGCTGACTACTCTTCTGAAAGCCTGCATCAGTCCCCACCAAAACGATGCATCTATTGATCTTACTGAAGATCTTTATGACGTGGGGCTGATTGAGGAGGCGTGGTCGACCTGTGTATTGCCAATGGTTCTGGACGAAGAGACATCCATTACGGCTAGAAATGCTTTCCATAAAGTTGTCATTTTACCAATTGTAGAAGAAGACGACATCAATGGCACACAGAAAAAGCAAGTTGCTTGGCGTATCCTTGCGAACGTGGGGAACTTGACATGTCGGCAAGGTGCCTCGAAAGGTGCTTTTCAAGCTCTACAAACCGCCCTCTCTCATTTGGGTCGCGAAGATCCAAATCTGATCCATATTGAGTTGTTCGAAATAGTAACATATATGGCTTCTAGCACTCTTTCCCAAAGCGATCATCATTCAGAGGTTAATGCTGTCGGAGTTTGGTCCCTTCTGGAGGCACTGCTTTGTATTGATTACAATGGAACGAGAAAATCATTCCGCACTTCGAAGAAAATTGACCTTTCCTTTTGTCTGTCGGCCTGGAAGGTGATGATTGAAAAACATTCTTCCATGCCCAAGTCGGCTCCACATAGGAGCACCTTGAAATCATCCCTGGTTGTGCTTTCAAAGATAGCGAATACTTTTGCTTCTACAGATTCCGACGATATTTTATTGACATTGAACCAACATCTGCTGGGATTTCAATTTCCTCCCGACGCATTGGGACCTGCAATCAGTGCCATGACTGAACTAACGAAACGAACGAAATCTGGAGAGAACAGCAATGAGTCCTGGATAAAAGGTATTTTTTCTGAAAGTGAAAAAGAAATTAAGCGCTTCGTCCAAGATGCGAACGCTGACTCTAGTGTCACAGAATTTCGCAAACCGAAGTTGTTACGCGCACTATTTTCGGTTGGAGAGGCTTCAATGATTGGATTTAAACTAGATGATGATGGAAGTTCTCCTACTCCGCTGTTCTTGAAGCCATCGAAGCGGTTAAAAGAGCTTGTTCAAATCATTGTTTCGGGTCATCTTCCAGGTGCTGCGAAACCAAGGATTTCTTCAGCAATTCGGGCTCATGCATTCACCGTGCTTGGAAAATTTTGTTTGAGGGACGAAGATCTTGCACGGCAATCATTGACTCTATTTGCCCGCGAGCTACACCCATCACTCCCAAATCCGAGTCAGTCTGTCCAGAGCAACGCACTGCTTGTAATGGGCGATCTTTGTGTCCGATATACGAACATGACAGACCGATATCTCCCTACCATGGCGTCCTGTCTCCAGAATGGATGTACAAGTGACATTTCCGTATTAGAAAGATCCTCAGTTGTACGGAAGCATGCCGTTCTTCTCTTGTCAAGTCTGCTCCTACAAGATTACATCAAATGGAGAGGCCTTTTGTTTCATCGTTTCCTTGTTGCTTGCTCGGATGATGACGAAGAAGTTGCAGTGCTCGCAGAATCTGTTTTGTCCGGACCATTAATGGTGCGAAATCCAAAAATATTCTTCAACCATTTCGTTGAGTCTATTTTCGTGTTAAACAGATGTGTAGCTCATCCTATCTACGTCTCTGCAACTCGTCAAGGTGATGGTGGGAGTGGTATCGCAGTCGGTTTTGACGGGATCAATTTAGATGGAAAGGAAGGAGAAGCAAGACGTAGAAACATGTACAACTTCCTTCTCTCGAAACTTACAGACGAAGAAAAGATCGGGGTCACAGCACGTTTGGCGAAAGAGGTGTTGGGCGAGGCAGTAGGTAACGAAGGAGATTTATCTCAAGTCTGCAAAAGGCTATCGCCGCCGGATGAATCAAGTTCGCCAAGGCTTAAAAGTGCATGGAACGTTCTTTCTGACACCCTTTACGTGTTAACAAATAAATCAATCAAAGTTGGAAGGGTTCAAGACGAGGTGGACGGGGGCATTGACGATCCAAATCAAGTCGTCAATCCGTCGCGTCAGGTGAATGTAGCCAAGACTCGTCTACTTTCAAAAATCAGCTTAAAGCATATGGTTGAAATAGTGCTACCAATTCTTTGCAATCTGAAAGTCAAACTTCAAGCAAGTCGTTCTCCCCTTCTCAAGGAGCTGATGGCTTATTTACTTGAAATCTTTAGAAATCACAAAGTTGAAGTCAAGGAATTTCTTGCAAACGATCCTACGTTACTGCAAGAAATTGAATACGACTCACGCAAGCATGCCAGCAATAGTGAGGTGTGAAAATGCACTCTCTAAACATTTATACACATGGGTACTTTGTAGTGCATGAACAAGGGGTATCAATAAATTTATACTTTGTTTACAACGTTAAGATAACCTAGTGAACTAGAAGAGGCATTGGGTAAGCCAGATAGTATTGATGGTGTGTAGGGCATTCAACATCAAGGCAGCTATGACATTATTTGCAAACACTTTTCAACATCTTGATAAAGCAGGTGCCACGAGACTACTTTTACTAGAGGTTGCACCAGTCTCACTATCAACCTGGATATTTTTCCTAGGTGGATCAACGTGTGTTGTACTAGTACTAGTAGTATTACTATTTGCGCTGCAGTTCTTGTTGTAGTAGCTATGCAATGTTGGGGTTATTGGTTCTTGCGCCCTTGGTAGGAATGGATTTCGTTTCCAGAAAGCTCACCCGATGTTCCATTTCCATCGGTACTGTGGGAAACTTCGCACCTGTATATTTTGAAAATCATTTTTTGTAGCCAAATTTCGAATTTCAATTTCAAATGTTCTTCGTTCGCAGTTCGCAGGTAGTTTGCGAGTTAGGTACCTATCCTACCAGGGTACGTATGCATTAGTACTGCTTGTTCTAGATGTTCGGAGTTCGGACACACGATAACGCCACAGCGCCGTTGAATACGTACCGTACCGTACGCACCCCACGAGGAATCACAGGATCATTTCGGTTGATGGATCGTCACGACAGCAAAACGCTTTCGACGATTGAAGTGAAGTATTGTACCGGGTACAAGGAAAGAAGACCAGCGACAGGAACAATAGGAGAACGCAGACAACAATCGTCAATCTGAAAAGGAACTCTGTGTCAACACCTCCGCTGTTGAAACACCATGTCGGATTCTAGGAAACGATTCAAAATGGTGCGTGCCTGCTTGTGAACGGAGTTCCTTTCTCTGCGATACAATGCATCGTATTGTTTTATTTCGCTCTCTCTCTCACACACACGCACAAAACCCATTCATCTCGACCATTATGCGCCTGACAAATAATTTTGCCGTGCCCTTTCTTGTATCTGAAACAACCATTAGCCGCTGCGGGCCCACGTCCCGATGGACAAGACGGTCGCTTCGCAGACTTGGAACGTTCTGGCAAAGGCGATCGACGAGATTTACAACCGGAATGCTTCGAAATTGTCCTTTGAGGAACTGTATCGAAACGCGTACAACCTCGTCCTGCACAAACACGGGACGCTTTTGTACGAGGGAGTTACCGAGAAAATCAATTCCCATCTGACGGAAACAGCAGAACACTTGTCCAACGTGCCGGACACGTCGTTGCTAGAAGAATTGTCGACGACCTGGAGCGAACACCTGGTAGGTCTTTGGCGGCTTTCAGGAATTACATATGGAGTCACCGAATCGCTGCTTCTTTCTCTGACGGTGTTTCTCTGACGGTGTTTTTGCTGCTGTTGTTTTCTTTGACGTTGCAATGCGTTTCCCAGATCACGATGATCATGGTTCGGGACATTCTGATGTACATGGATCGTACGTACATCCAACAGCAGCGCCGGCGACCTGTGTACAAGCTAGGTCTCCACCTCTTTCGGTTGACGGTATGGGAGCATCCCAAGGTGAAGGAGCGATCAATAGAACTCTTGATGGCGAGCGTCAGGTCGGAGCGAAACGGACTCTTGACGGACGATCGGTCGGTTCTCAAGCAGGTTCTGGGCATGCTGCTGGAACTGGGGCTGTCGGATGGGTCAAACGTGTACGAGAACGACTTCGAAACCCCGTTTTTGGCTCAGACCCAGGAGTATTACCGCGTCGAGTCCCAGGGGTATTTGAGCCAGAACACGGCGACGGATTACGTTGCGAAAGCCACGAAACGATTGGAGGAGGAAAAGGATCGAGCTACCGCGCTTGCGTTGCCGTTGGCAACCGAAACGCCGTTGCAATCGATCATCGAAACGGAGCTCGTCGAGCGACACGCTCGCACCCTCGTCGATATGGAGCATTCGGGATTCGCCTGCATGCTGAAGGACGATACAAAGCTGTCGGAACTGAGAGATATGTACACTATCTTTGCTAGGGTCCCTACTTCCGTCGACAATCTGAGGGAGGCCCTGGCGGAGCGAATCAAAGCTGACGGAAAGGCGCTGATCACCGACCAAGAAAAACGTGCCTCCGATCCCCCCGCCTTTGTGAAGGGCGTGCTGCAAATGAGGGATCGATACGACAAAATAGTGGAATTCAGTTTCAGAGGGGAGAAACGGGCCCGGAAACGCATGAGAGAATCCTTCGAGGACTTTTTGAACACGGACGCGAGGGCGGCCTCGTGTTTATCGGTGTACGTCGACGAGTTGCTGCGCGTCGGGCTGAGAGGTGCGACGGAAGACCAAATCACACAAGAGCTCAACAAGGTCATTGTCGTGTTCCGGTATCTGTCGGACAAGGACGTCTTTGAAAGCTTCTACAAGCAGCACCTGGCGAAACGGTTGTTGATGGGACGGTCGGTCAGCGACGACGCCGAGCGGGCCATGGTGAGCCAGCTCAAGGCGGAGTGCGGGTACCAGTTCACCAGCAAGCTGGAGGGAATGTTCAACGACATGCGCATTTCCCGGGACATGCAGGATTCCTATAAGACCTACAAGCGCGCCCAGGCGGCAAAACAACAATCGGGAGGGGAAACGAATGGCAGCGGCAGACCCATCGACATCGAAGTGGACGTATTGACCAACGGGTACTGGCCGTCTCAAAACATTCCGGCGTGCACGCTCCCGACAGTGGTCCAGGAAGCCATCGATCGGTACACAAAATTCTACCTAGAGAAACACACTGGGCGAAAATTGTCGTGGCAGACCTCTGCCGGTTCCGCGGAACTGAAGGCTACCTTTGGGTCGGACCCGAACAAGCTGCGCCGGTACGAGCTCGGTGTATCGACGTACCAGATGTGCATTTTGCTCTTGTTCAACAACGCGAAGACCCTGACCCTGGGGCAGATTCGGCTGAACACTCACATTCCCAACTCGGAACTCCGGCGCCACCTGGTCTCCCTGTGCACGCCGAAGCACAGGATTCTGCGAAAGGGGAGCCGGGGCCGCGGCATCACTTCGGACGACGACACGTTTACCTTCAACCCCGATTACACGAGCAAGCTGAAGCGGGTTCGCATCCCCCTCGTGAAGGAGACCTCGGTGTCCAAGGGCAGCGGGGACGGAGCAAACGCTGGTGGAGCCGGCGGCGCCGGTGGTGCCGCCGCGGCGTCCGCCGCGAACGGTGCCGTTCCAATGAAGGTGGAAGAGGACCGGCGCCACCTGGTCGAGGCCGCGATCGTTCGGATCATGAAGGCGCGAAAGTCGCTGGGACACAACGAACTGTTCGCCGAGGTGAGCCGGCAGCTCAGCGTCCGGTTCACCCCCTCTCCACAGTTTGTCAAGAAGCGCGTCGAGAGTCTCATCGAGCGCGAATACCTGGAGCGATCCGAGCGCGACCACCGCCAATACAGCTACGTTGCCTAGACCCCACGGCACACAAAGCCACAGCATCGGAACTCGATGCTATTTTTGCAAAAGAGTGGCACGCCGCACTTCACGGGTGGAACGAAACGCTTCCTGTGAACATTCGGTGCATAAAGCAGTTGTTGGCAACGGGGCGATCGAAGTTCTTCTCTCCATTTACCATTCTCGGCCGCCATGCTTTTGGTTGAGAAGGTCCGTAGTGGAAGATCCAATCTCAGAAGACATTCGAGACGAAGAAACCTTCTTATCTGTTTGGTATCCCAAACCACAATTTTCATTTCGACACGAGACTTATTGAAACTAGAACACTATACGTTTATATTATTAACGATGTAATAGCATTTGTAAGAGTCCGAATGCCTCGTTCGATGTTTCCAACAAAGATGCACACGAGAGATGGATCGGGCCGGGGCTCCCCTTTTGTTCCCCGCTCTGGTTCCTCCGTCAGTCAGTCGGTGGCCGCCTCCATTCCGTTTCGGATGCACTTGTCGACGACCCCCGCCAGGTGCTTGTTTTCCAGGGCGGCCCGGACCCGTTCCTTGTCGCGGAGCTGCTTGTTGATGGCCTTCTCGCTCACGTGCGTCCCCGGCTCGATCGACACGTCGACCCCGAACCTCGCCGGCGGCAGGGACCGGTGGAGCTTGACCCGCAGGCACAGGCCGATCAGCGTGGCCATGGAGCAGTGCTGTGCGGGGCAGCGGGCAGCCACGAGAGATTGCGTGCGTTGCATGGTATTTCGATTCGAACAAGGGGTTGGTGAATTTGGTGAGGGCAGCGCAGATCAATGAAAATTCCAACCGACCCGCGGCGGGTGTCGCTGCGGTGGTTGTTTTTGCGTTGCATTGCGTTGCGCTGCATTGCGTTACGTACCGGTATGGTGGGGGTAAACCGGATCCGGATCTCGTCCTTGTTCCGGTGGGTCGTTCCCCCGCGATCGCGATCCCGGGCAAGGGACAGTTCTATCTGCTCGAGGCTCACAACGCCCAGCTGCTCCAGCGAGTTGGGGTGCTCCGGGTCCTGGACGTTTCGGATGATGTCGAAGATTTCTTCCGCGGACACCTCGGTCTCGGAAAACCCGGTGGGGCGATGGCCGCCGTGGTCGGTTTCGTCATTGTCGTCGTCGTTGTTGTCGACGTCGTTTTGCTTGGCTTCCCCTCCCGGCCTTGGTTCTTCGACGTCGCCTTTTTCTTCGTCGTCGTCGTCGTCTCGCGGGATGATCCGAAAGACGGGCCTCGAAAAGTCGGCAAGGCACGACGGGACAAGCAACGATCCGGCGGTCTTGCCGGGGGAGGACGCCGACGTGCGCACCGGAATCGCGAGCCCCGCCTTGCGGAGGAGGCCGACGCCCCTCGGGTCCGATCGCGAGGCGTCCGCGAGGGCCCGGAGGACGGCCTTGTCTCCCGCCGTGGTCGGCACGACGACGAACGGGGAGGCCCCGCCGGGGGAGGCCCCCCTCCGCTCCCGCCGAAAGTCCCCCAGGTGGATCCAGTCCAGCGGGGTCTGCCGGGCCCGGGAATACCGGCCCGGGTTGTCGACCGAGAACAACTTTGGGTTGGCGTTTTCTTTCGCGGTCGCCATTCTTATTGGTTTCTTCGGGGAACCCGCGGCACCCGTGTCGTGTCGTGTCGTGTCGTGTCGTGTCGTGTCGTGTCGTGTCGTGTCGTGTCGTGTCGTTGCGTGTTCCTGTGGGCGGTGGGTGGCTGTCGGGCTTGGCGAGGGTATCCTGGTTCCGTCGTTCGGTTCCCGTCGTTCGGTTCGAGGCGGGGGTCGAGCAATTCGGGTACTGTTGTAACACGGTAGGAGTGGAGAGGGAGTGAGTTGTTGTCAATCTTGATCCTGCCCATTCGGTAGGTACAAGGTACTCGTACGTACTTCTACTGGACATGTACCGTACGGTACGGTACCGTACAGCAGGTGCTGGCCTTCGAGGGGAATTTCTCGAATTCTGGTTTGCTCGTCCATTCGGGGGCGAAAAACAAACGTGCCGAAGACGACATCAAATCAAACTGCTGCGACTGGATTGACCGAGTTGATTGATTTGATTCGTTAGGTTCGGTTCGGTTCGATCCGGCCTTGCCGTCTGTCTGTCTACAAGTAATGCCCTAAGCTTCATCAAAGAATTCAAACAAAAACCGAAACGGGAAGTACAAAATTCATACCGTACGCCTTCTACCATACCTTACGCAGAGGTACGAAACGAACGGTAATACCGAACCGGCAACGCGGTTTGCAAGAACCTACCTCGTTACGGTACCGTACCGTAGTAAGAAACACCAAACCCACAAACCTCGTCATCGGCACGGAAGAAAGCAGAGGCCGGGGCACCAGACATCCAGACACCAGACATCAAACCGCGAACCCGATCTATCTACCATTGGTACACGGCAGGGCACACATCGAACCCAAGGCACAAGACAAAGGGCACCAAAACAGCATGGGTGGTGGAATATCGAAACACGGAGGAGACGAAGCCGCCGTTCGGGCGGCATCAGCGGTCGGAGACCAGCCAGGGCAACCGCCACAGAGCCAGCCACCACCGCAACCACCTGGATCGGAACCAGACGCAGGGGACGAACCGCCCGCCTCGAAGTGCCCGATGCACAAAGCGGACGGCAGCGGGTACAGCTACGACTGGAAGCAGCTCTTCCGGGCCGCGGCCGTCCACGGTCCCGGGGGATCCAAGCCCCTCTCCGAAAAAGAACGGGCCGAGGCCACGGGAGCGACCGGTGGCGGAAGCGCCTGCCCGGTGGTGCACGATCCGGCGGCCGCCGGAGGAGGCTGCCCGGTGAGGGCCCCCCATCCCGAGTACGACGTCTACTCCCAGCCCATCGACAAGACCAACAACATGCCCAGGGGGGCGAGCGTCCAGCTCCCGAATGCCTCCCAGAGAATCGAGCTGTCCACCGAGCGCGTCTCGAGCACCATTCCAAAGGGCGGGGCCGACGGGTCCTCGGCGGCCACCTGGACGTATCCCAGCCCGCAGCAGTTCTACAACGCCCTCGCCCGCAAGGGAAAATTCGACGCCAACGGGGGCGAGTCCGAGGTGGCCTCCGAGGAGGACATGGCCAGCGTCGTGGCCCTGCACAACAACATGAACGAAAAGACCTGGGCCAAGGTCGTCGAGTGGGAGCGCCAGACCTACAGCGAGGCCTCGGCGCCGAAGCTCCTCAGGTTCTGCGGGCGCCCGCACGACCTTAGCCCCAAGGCGGCCCTCAAGCACTACCTCCTGGGCCACCCCCTCCCCTACGACCGGCACGACTGGACCGTCCTCCGGGACGACGGGTCCACGGTCCGGTACGTCATCGATTACTACTACGACGAATCGAGGGCCGGCCTGACGGACGATTCCGCCATGCCCGACCTGCACGATCGGTCCGCTACCCCCAGCCTCCTGGTGGACGTCCGGCCCGCACTGGACGGGCCCGGAAGCCTGCTGGCGCGGGGGGTCCGGATGCCCTACCGGATGGCGACGGGCCAGACGGGCTACGAGATGCTCCCGCTGCGGGGGACCCCGGAGCTGGCGGACCAGGTGAAGGAATCGGTCGAGGTCTGGAAGTCGATCCAGCAGACCCGGGCCAGGCAGGAAGACGAAAAGGCCCGGAAAGAAGCCGCGGCGGACGACGACGGCACCGCCGAAGGCTTCGACGTAAGCGAGGACCGGGCCAGGGAGATCGCGCTCGGGTTTGCCCGGGCCCTGGAGGATTGCTCGGGCGTGCGGGAAAGGATGGCGAATTGTTCCTCGGAAGACGAGTGTTCCAGGGCCAGCATGGACCTGACCCTGTGCTTCGGAAAACACCTGTGCTCGGTCCAGCACAAGAGCCTTCTCGGTGCGCTGGAGAAGGACGGCGACGATGCCAAGGCGGAGGCCGCCCTGGAGACCCTGACGCAGTGCGTCATGCTCAAGTCGGCCGAGCGGAGGTTTGCGAGGGAGCAACACCCCGGCCTGTTCGAAGAGCGGGAATAAACAGGCCGCTCCGATCGGCGGCCCACCGCGGGGCTGCCTGCTGCTAGGGTGCCAACAGACTGTAGACTAATGCGTAGTACGAAGTAGTAGTACGGTAGTAGAGTAAGAACGGCTGCGGATAGAATTTCGTTTTTACAAAAACCAGCACGATGCGTTCGAGCTACTTAGACGATTCGTTTGGGCCGGGGATCGGATCGACGCAAAGAGCGAGCGAGCCGGGCGCTGCACACATTCCGTTTCGTCAATCGAGGTACAGCGTAGTGACGAGCATGTCCAGTTTCTTTGCCTCCTTGCTGGCCTCGATGACCGTCGTGGACTCGTGAAAGGCGAAGCTGACCAGCTGGTCCGTCAGGCTGAGGAGGTAGGAGTTGCAGATCCGGCTGGCAACGTCCAGGGACAGCTCGTCGTTCTGGGGCATGGTGATGAGGTCGTCGACCTTCTTCAGCAGTTCCTGCGACTCGCTCGTTTGCTTCGACAGGCTCTGGGGCAGGACGACCGTCAGCAAATCTTCTCGCTCGGCCCGGAGCGCCCCCCGGACGGTAGCAGCTGTGATGCGATGCAATGCGATGCGGAGCGGAGCGAAGCGAAACGATACCGAACGGAAGAAACGAAAGCAAAAGAAGAAAACAGACCAAACCATTAGCCGACAAGGGACCATATGGCATTCCAAAAAAAAACAGATTTGTTTCGTCGCGCAGATTATCGACGTAAGAATACCAAACACAAAACGAGCCATCGAAACGATGTGCTACTTACCGTTGGTACCGGGGGCACCGGAAGTGTAAACATGGTTTCCACTCAGCACAAGGGCATAGGCACTGCGCAAGAAATGAATTCCAAAAGACCCCAAAAAATAAGATTGTTAGAACAAAGCACATTCGTAAAAGGAAGGCGCAGAGCGCAGCATTCCATGGGCCACAGCCAAACAACTCATCAAACCCATTTGATTTAGTACTAGTACGCACAGCAATTCAATGATCTGCTGGTGCAGATAGGAGCAGTGGCGGGTTCCCAGGATGCAGTATTTCTGCGGGCCCTGCTGTTGGATGGCAGCCAGCTCCTTCAATATATCCGTGACGCTCTTGTCTTTCACCTTGACGCGGAGCTGCGGATCTCCCACGTTGACCGATTCGACCCCGAGGTTTTCGGAGGGATCGTACTCCCCCAGGCCGTCGTATCCGTCGTCGGAACCACCCCTGGGAATCTTGATGCGAGACGGCGAACTCGCCGCCGCAACCACTCCGGAAGTTCTCGTTTCCTCGCCGGAACCGCCGGCGTTTTCATCGGCGTGGTCCCGGGAATCGGTCTCGGCGGCGTTGAGGACGAACGCGTTGCGGTGCGCGAGTGTCTCCGGGGCCGCAAAGGCTTGCTTCTGCTGTCGATCTCTTTGCGTTCCAACCAGGCGGGCGTTCGACGAACGCAGAGGGTGGAACGAAAAGGATCGCACCGGTGTTACGGAAGAGAAGGCCACGATACAGGAGAGAAGGACGAGCGACGTCGTCACAGACGACGCCAGTGGCAGGCGGCGCTTGAAGGCCGATCTCGACGACGATGTCCGCGACGAAAGCCTTCCGGTGTCGACGGTGTCAACGCACTCCGAACTCCTGCTGCTGCCGTTTCCCCTCCTTGTTTTTGCCATGGTGGTGCGGTGTTTGGTCTCCTCTGTGGTACGATGCTCGCCGATTTATAGTGCCTGTGTGGTGTTGTTCTTGATTCCAAGCGAATGATTCGGTGGCTGGTTTCCTACTCGGACGGTTTGGTTGAGATGATAGTCTACAACACAATATTTGTAATATTTGTTGAAGATCCCGAGCTTGATTGGCGACGCGATCAACAAAGGATGGAATCGTAGAAGTTAAGAAAGAAGGATCGGAAGAAGTAAAAGAACGGCAATACCGGTACATTACGACGAAAATGCGTAGAAACTGGCACATATCTTTACTTGGTATCTGAAGCGATTTTTTCCTCAAAGTGACACCGCTAATGTCGCTTGTTTAGCTCAGTTGGTTAGAGCACTTCATTAGTAATGAAGAGGTCCGTGGTTCGAATCCGCGATCAAGCTTTTTTATCTCTCTTCCGCGCGCTGCGGATTAGAAGCCCATATGGTGTACAACACTCTGCATTACTGTAAAAAATTTAGTTGAAGTCGTGTGTCTTCCTGCACCATTCTTTTGATGTCTAATAATACCTACACGAATCCTTGTGCTACTAGTATTAAGGTCAAGAGATAATATACATTGAAATACGTGTACCTATCGAATACTTCTACTGCGAATGGACAAAAAAGAGAACGCTCCGGGAGAAAACCCTACATCGGTACGGACATGGCCGTACAGAACAAAATCCATCCAAGAACGTGCAACGGCTGGCCGAGCCCGTACACCTGGGGGCTGGGATTCGCCGATGGCGGCGATTCGGTCAACCAAAGGTTCCCTCGTTTGCGCTCGTCGTGAAAATCTTTTCGCTTGCCCCCATAGATCAACCCCATACCGATGAAGGAAAATAGAAAGGCGATTCCGCTGGAATGTCCAATGGCAACGACCAATGCTACCATCAGCGCGCAATACACACGCATCCACTTTAAGAAGTCTGCCCTGTCCGATCTCCAAAAGGCGGGAGTTAGCAACACGAACTGAACGGGTGGTACTGCGAAACAGAGAAACATGGTAAAGAATTTCTGGATCGTCGGGTCCATGATGCCAAATGGCATGAAGCTGCACAGCCCCATCAAAATCCACCCAATGGATCCCAGCAGCGGTGTCTCGAGCAGCCTAGCCATCCAGGCAAGATCGAAACGAGTGATGTTTTCCCGAGCCAGGGCCGCGAAAGTAGTTCCATCCATTTTGTACACATACGTATCTCTGAAACCCGGGACGACGGGCTGGCTGCCCTGATCAAATGCGCGATCCAGTGCCATGTGAGCAGGAACAATGAGGAACATGCCGGCGATGAAGACGACCCAGCCGCGGACTGCCGTGGTCCAAAACGGTATGTAGGATTGGTTCAAGTCGACCATGTAAATTGCGTTTGTCCCCACCCAAAGAAGAAACACACCAAAAATCAAGAGCAACGGTCCCATGTTTTGAATCGTGATGCTAGCCGTGCTTCTCGGTTTCCCTTCGGTAAACCACGTATATCCCATCTTGCGGGATGCCATGAATGCCGGATAGGACAAAAGAATAAACAAAACTAGGTTTTAAAGAAAAAACAAAGATTCGTTGGTTACTTGTCAGCTATCAACAACCAGCGTATGTCACAAGATAAAGCATAATCTGCAACAAGCATCATTCGTAGCCTAATAACACTTACCTCCAAAAACGTTAAAATACCAAGGTCCATCGACCTCCGGGTCAACGATGGCCACGATCCAAAGCAATACCGAACATGCGACGAACGCTGCCATTGCTTTCTTCTTTTGTTCGGCATCTCGTTCAAGTGTAGCGGTACGCATCGGAAAACCCAGGATTGCTCCCAGCAATCCGGAAAATATGAAGCAACAACTGTTCCAGAAGTTGGCGTAAAACCGAAATCCTCCGAGGGATGGATCCAGAAAGAAACTCAGACTCCACAAGCCGAATCCGACCAGCATCGTTCTTGGTACGGGGAGAGCGTGTGCCAGCTTGGCGTATAAAATATCTGGAGAAGAGTAGTATTTCGCAGCCTCGAGAGATTGGATCGGCTCTGTGCTGTTGGACGCCGCTTGGCCCGGGTGGTACCGCTTGTCTTCGCTGTCGTCGGTGCGAACCCGAACGAGATCTCGCTCTCCGCTGGGGTGGAAACCCTGTGCCACCACCCTATTTGGATCGTACATGTGGATGTAAATTCCGTTTCCGGCTTCGTTCTCTACTCTTTGGTCTGGCTTTTCCAGTGCACCTGTTCCCTCGTTGTCCCATTTTCTCTCCATCAACCAATAGCCGACCACTGCTGTCGTCAGTCCGACCAGAGAAAGGGACGATCTGCACCCGAAAATAACGGAAAAATCCGGGTCTACATTAAAAGTTTCCCCGTTCATGATTGCAAATTCTACTGGCGTTTGCTTCTTTGCTGGTCTAGATTATCGTAACGGTGTGATGATGAACTCGTATCCAGATTGCTTTCTGTGCAGAACAAAAATGATAGCAAGAGTACAAGTACAGGACTAGTACCGTAGTTAGAGGCATTACATCTACCGGTGCATCTAGTCGTGACAGATTTTTTTAAATCTCTTCCAATTTCGTACTACTACCACGACAACGTACAAGGTAAATAGCGCTACGTTCCATGTGAACGCAAAATATTTTCAAAATCATTGTTTGGAAGTCGTATTCCGATTTGAAAGCCGGCCATCCCTGTTCTTCGTCAAAGAGGTACCTACCCTATGGAAGTACTGTATTATGGTACGTACCTTCAAAACTATGGTACAGATTACAGATCCAGCTACGTACAAAGTCATTCCTGCGATATCAGGATCAAGCTTAGGTAGTAGTCTGTGGATCACCGATGATCCTCTGGGCCCTGCTAAATATCTTTCTGAAGGAGCAGATAATGTTGCTTGAACAGCAATATAGTACTTCCTTGCCAGAACAGCCAATGTTGGGAATTGGTTGTTTTTATTTCCCCACAAGAATTGTAGTAGAGGGTTGGAGTGCCTCGTCCTGATCTTGCCACTCTCCTCATCTTTCTCAAAGAGTGCAAGTTGAGGATGGGACATAGTACCTAAGCAGCTATAGATTGCATGATTCCTTTAGACTCTGAGGATTAGTAGTAGAAGACACTGCTGGGGGTGCAGCTTGCTCTTTTTCTTGTGCCTGTCACTGCATGATCACCAAAGGGTCCTCTTCTGTACTACTAGTGTCACTATCACCAATAGCAGAGACTTTTACATAGTCATTACTGTTGTTAGTAGCTTCAAGTGCCCCACTGGTCTCTTTAGCTATCCCACTGGTGGTGGTCCTATCAGCAGTCCTGTTCATCTCTCCAATCATCAGATTTATTCTTATCCTTTGGTGCTTGGCAGACCGCAGGCAATCCTCAATAAAGTCACCACAATCAAAATCAACGTGGTTCATACTTTTTCAATGTGGGTCAAGAAAAGCTCCAATGATGAAGAGAGGACAAGTATCCTTATGTCTTTTTTGGCCACTCCATTGGAACTTTTGTTCCTCATAGGAAAACTTCTGTTGCCCTACCAGTTTTCAAAATCTTTCAACAATATTAGCTCATACATCTCACAATCATATTGTTGTCTTCACATCCCTTTTCAAGCCTAACCCTGTATCAACAAATATAGTATGGGACCCATGGTGCTGTGATATATTTGTCCCCTTTAAGTTGTTCTTGAGAGGTCTTGAAAACCTTTAGGACCTTTCTGATACTGTCAATAGTTTTGTCACTGCAAAGGTTGGAGCAAATGCTCTTCTGATAGCTCTCCATGGATGATCATTGTTTGTTGTGCTTCTTTTAAATACAAAAAGTCATCAATCATCTTGTAGATTAACCACCATCTTGTTTCAACATCTTGGGAAGGCTGGTGGATGCCACCTGCTGTGTTGTGGTGGGCACCTGTCTGTTTCTCTTTGAGAGTTTCTATGTTGACTTTTTGACGTACCTCCCATTTTTCCTCACCAATTTAACACTATCATCATCATAGGATGCATTGTCCTTGTCATATCATTTCTTGTATGTGAGATGCAAAAGATGATCAGTGCAATATGCATTCAGAATTTTTAAGTTGTTGCTCTCAAGAATTATACCAAATCTGTTCATCTGACCATCAGCAGTATCAGTTGTAGCTGCAAAAATCTTGGCACCAATGCAAGCATATTGTTTGATATCACATCTGAATGTCTCCATCATTGTCTGCTGTTGTACTACCTGGAAAAAGAAACATTTCTAGTGGAACATTATGGAAGCCAAAATTTTGGTCAAT
This sequence comes from Pseudo-nitzschia multistriata, assembly GCA_900660405.1. Lineage (NCBI taxonomy): Eukaryota > Bacillariophyta > Bacillariophyceae > Bacillariales > Bacillariaceae > Pseudo-nitzschia > Pseudo-nitzschia multistriata. Next base: position 125,062 of record CAACVS010000236.1, on the reverse strand, counting down.
CCAATGAGCAGGCATGCTACAATAATTGTCAACTGATTTTGAAGTCCAGTGATCCAGTGTAACACAAACATCCTGTCCATCTATGACTGTATGGATCTCATCACTCTTTTGTACTATATCATTTCAAAGCTCCAAGCAAAAATAATGTTCTTCAGAAAAATAAAGATTAGTACAGACAGCTCTGAACTCCTTCCATTTGACAAAAGTAAAGGTAGGTTACATTTCACCACCATACTGAACACCACCTTCTTCTTACCATGCTTTTCTTGCATTGACAGAGATGTTTTTCTCTGATATCTTTAAATTGACTGTTGCACTGCAGTAGGGTGTGTTGAGGCTCTTGTTCTCTTGGTGCCCTTACGTGGTGGGACAATGTTGTGTCTTCTATTCATGTAACTGGTCAAACTACCACTACTCCAAGCGTTCTTTTCTGTCTTTACCTGTAGTTTTGCACCACATAGATTGCAGATTCTCCATCTTGTTCTATTGTTATATTCTGGCCACCCTTTGTCACCACCTGACTGAATTTTTTGAATGATGTCAGGATTTTTGATTTGACCAATTACTAGACAGTTCCAGAGGAAGATGAAAGTTTTACCTTCTGGTGCTTGAACAAGGTCATACTTATATCATTTCAGGGTGAGGCTTATTGTATGCATCTGCAGAATGAATATCATAGCACCAGTGATGTTTTTTCCTTGCACCAATAGAATTCTTGTTACTCTTACTTGTGGTACTACTACCAGTAGTAGTAGTTGCTTTTGTAAAATGGCTGTCTGATATTTTTGAGTGGTTGGAATATGGAAAAGGTATTCTTTTTTTACTCATATTGCAAAATAAAATGGTACAGCATGAACATTGCCTAAACATTTAGTCCCATATGAAATGACTAGTTTACTACCACTAGTACTATGAACCCCTCTAATGGTCTAAGAATTCATATTAAAATTCAGTCTTCCCTAAATATTTGGTCTCATGTGGGTTCAATCTTGCATTTTTTTGTCCCAAATGCTTCAGTCTTGCAACAGCCAAGAATGTGTACTTGTGGAGTCCCGTGTTGCACAGTTGCAAAATTTTTACCCTAGTGCAGCCTGCCTTGCAACAGTCAACTACAGACAGCAGTAGTACCTAACAGTAGTAAGAACTAAGTACTACAGTACTGTAGTATGCAAAAGAAAATTTGGGCTGCTAACATGTTACTACAACTAGTAATACAGTGCCAAGTTGAAGTGAGTGCAAAGGGGGCAATTCATTAATTAGCCAATTTGTAGAAAAATTAAATGAATTACAACTGGTAATTGCAGTCCTACTATTAAAAAAAAGCATTTCATGAACCCAGCAATGTGCTGGTTGCTTGATTGTTCTTCCTAACAAAATTTTGTCAAATTTTGACGTTCTTGATGGATAGTAATGTTGCACATGTACTCTTGAGGACATTAATTTAGCATTTGCTACACCAGTTGTTATTTTTTGGAGTGAAGTTCTCCTCAAGGACAATAACCTCTATCTGTTTGACCTATGGATCTAAAAACATATCTACAAATGTTGGTGATTTTACCATCATCTTACCCATGTTATCGTATAGAGTTGGCGGGCTACTGTACGACCCAGTCGTAGATTTTTGGCTATCTAATTACAGTGTAACGACTCCTGGGATTAAAAAATTGGCTTGTACTGCAGTGTACTACAGCAGGCACATGCTGAATTTTTGAATCCCACATTCATGCGACCAAATAGTTTCRCGCACGTGCAYGATGTAGCCCTAGTACAAGTGAAATTTTTAATCCCACGAGTCATTACACGGTAAAAAGATAGCCAAAAATCCCCGCACAGTACAAAAAACATGTAGGGCATTAAGAGAGGTTCAACTCACTCGAACAGCCATMACTTTTTCCCCAACGGACGCTTAAGTATGATAAGCACATGGTTRAAAMGAGAATTCAAAGAGCTTTCTAATGGCGTGGGGGAGTACGGCGTACGACAAATATTGACTGATATTCGTTTACGAATATATTGAATTGCTAATGTACGACTGGGTCGGCCGGAATCACTCCGCCAACGCTATACGATAGCTTTACAGACTTGAACATGCAGGTACACATGGCTCTATTTCCTGTTTTAGATTGTGTTGGTGTTTGTCTTAGTCTTGTCAGGCAATTGGTAAGATTGGAATCAGCCTTCAAGCAGGGCTATATTTCCATGCCATTTTGATTTTGCTTGCTAAAATGAATCCAACAGTGATTTTGATATGTCACTACTTGAGTGTGATAGCAAATATGGAGTAATTTTTTAGGCTATAGTACTTTGTACACATGTAGCCTACTGCCTTACAATGTTCTTGGTCATTTGTATTCATAAAAGGCACTTGGTAGCACCATTGTCAACAGGTTCCACCAGCTGGTGCAATTATATCAGCATCTGATGAGTACTAAATTGGTAAAACTACTACTAGTAGTAAGCAGTATCTCTAGAACTCTGGCATGTCTCTGTATTTTCTTGCTTTTCCAATTTGAAGTTAATTGTTTAATGATTTGATAACAATGGTGTGATCTGGTGAATTTTGGTGAGTGTGTTCTTGTTCAGAGATAGTACTAAAAAAATATAACATCATTTATGCTTGCACACCAATTGTCTCCATCCACTACTGTATGTTATACAAGAGAAATACTCTGGGATTTTGTTGCAAGTATTCACAACCCTTTAATTGATGCTGATTTGAATTTTTAAAAACCATTTGTTCTGAGATCATCAAAGCTTCCTCCTCTGCTAGTAGATTACATTGTCTTTGGACCTATTAAGAAAATTACCTATCCTCAAATGATTTTTTTCAACATGAGGACAAGGGAGTCTCATCTTGTTGGTTTGAATTTATCAGAGTCCCCTACAAAGGCAATGGGGTGGGTTACCACGGAAGTTCTTACATGATGGCTTCTTACATGATGGCTTGTCACAACAGAACAAGTTGAGATACTACTCATTCAATTTTCCAACTGTTTGATGCTAGCAAATCAATTGACTTTTTGTTGTAGGTTGGATTCCCAATGTTTGGCTTAACCTACTAGTACCAAATGTCAGGCCTCACTATCCAAGTGTTAGTAGTGCTGTAGTTTAGCAAAACACCCCCACTCTTCCTCAGTATTGTGGTAGTGTGCAGCACCCAAAAAGAATTGTTTTATTAGTCCTGTTCAGTATACCTAAAATAGAGAAAGAGGAACATCATTGCCTGCTAACACTCAGAATGATATGGGAGGTGAAATTAATGCAGTACTGATAAAGTCAAGCAGTGCTCATTTTTGCATTCTAGATCTACTACAGTGCTGGTGATATTTTGAATATAGATAAGCAAAACATTCCACCAAATGTCAAGTCATTATCTGACACTTCAAATCCCACCTCCTCTAACAAATATTCTTCACTTGTTATTTGATGCACAATATTGGTAGCATGATAATGTCAAAACTATTGGACATCTGCTATTGTTAGTTGACTAGTACAGTACTAGTACAAACTTGTGTGATGCCCAGAAAAGCACATTCAGGGCATCACCACCAGGGTGACCATAGTTTGGCAAAAAATACCATGTCATGACGATTTTCTGCAATATACTAGTAGTACAAGCCAACTCAAACAACAAGCAACAGCATTGAACAAAACAAGCAGTTGCTAGCACACAAAAAAGTAAACCCTCGTCCCTCACAAGAAACAGTCAACCAAACTTCACCCAACTGATTTAATCACATGCAAATGCCACACAAATGCCATGCAACAAAGAAGGACACTCCTTATTCTTGGAACAAGAACTATATAGTAGACATTGTGTGGGTGGGGCCTCACTACAAGAAACATAATGGTTCTTACTGCTACTTTGCAAAATCCGAGTTGCAATTGTTCATTTGACAGTCCCCGCCTCCCAAAATTTGAAATTTTAATGCAGTCTCTTCCCACCAAGAAGAGGACATGGTATTTCCCCACTTCTGTGGAGTTACATATTGAAACTACTATCAGCAGTAAGCATGTTTCCAAAACATTCAACCAATAAGAGATATAAAGAACTCAGTAGTAAGCAAAGGACTACTTGTCTGCAATCAACATATTACTAATACCACACATTATTTACAAATCAATAGCTACTGGTGTTCATAAGGACATAAGGAAAGAATTCAGAGTGGTTGACAGGCTCCTGTCTTAAGGACCCATTACTTTTTCATACATAATGAGTAAGCAGCACCAGGAAGGAGGAATAGTACTAGGACTTGTTTTCTTGAACTACTAGTAGTACCAGAACTACTACTAGTAGTATTAATCATAAGCATTAGTACTAAAAGAATGCAGTCTTCAGGAAAATCCCTGACCTGGTGCTAGCTATGGAGAACCCCCAATTGAATGTTTTTCACATTCCCGAATCATTAATAAAAAAATGCCAAGAGGGGAGTTCATCTGGCAAGGAATTTTTTCTCTTAGGCTCAATGATTTCTTATCTCACTATGGCGAAAGGCAAACAGAAATGAATTAACTTAGTTAGTTAATCAAAACAAAATCTGCTATATGGCTTTCATTGATGCCAGGCCTTCTGTTGTGTGATCGGGCCGGAAAGAAGATCCGTAAACTATGGTCCACTATGGCTGCGTCGTGATTTATACAAGTAATCTACAAGCGCACACCATCACGAGGCCGTCATCGCTCTTCTACTTTTCCGGTATACGCCTTCCCGACATGGGTCCCCGTCGTCACGACGCGCAGAAGGAGGGGTTCTCTGTTCGGATTCGTTGCGCTGCCCCCGCCCTGGGCCTCCAGGTCGGTCACCCGCAAAAACCTTCCGGAGGGCTGACCCAACCGAACGGTTTCGGCCTGCTGCAAGAACGTCTGGCCCCTGGCAATCGGCGACGACCCCCCTCCATCCCCGTCCTCGTGTCCGTCCTTGTGTTCCGTCTGAAACTCCACCAGGACGCAGGGCCGTACTTCTTCTTTCAGTCGCCCGACGGCGACCGCCCTGCTGCGCTTTGTCCGGAGGTTGTACACCGTTACCTCATCCGACGGTTGCAGCTCGCAGAGATATTTCGTAGAAACCCCGTCGCCCAGCAAAATATACGAGTGGACGGGCCCCGCGTTGATGCGAAAGGGCCGGGTGGGAACAAACCGGGACGCCGCCGCCTCGGACAGGACCAGTGCCATGGTTTTCGCGGAGGACCCCACCCAGCAGCCGTCGTCGGGACCCAGGCGTTGCACGAGATCGACGCACACCCGGTCCGCCAGCACGGTTCCCTTCGTGTCGCGGCGGTAGCACGAGCCCGCTACGATTTCGGGCGCCGGTTTCGATGGGTCCGACGACCCCTGCGGAAGGGAGTCTTGCCGCGCCCTCTCGGCTTCGTCGTTCCTCTCCCTGCGGGCCCGGAAGGCCGTCTCCCAGAGGCGGGGGTCGTCTGCCCCGTTCTTGTTCTTTGCAGCGATGCAGAGGGCATCGACGCCCAGCTCGAGGGCCTTTGCCAGCCCGGCCACGTCGGAGGCTTTCTCGACCGCAAAGGCGAGCTTGGTTCCCGTCGATCGGGCGGCGGCCACCAGGTTTTCGGCCGGAATCATCTGCCAGGATTCCCCCTGGGATTCCACTTCCACCAGGATCCACTCCACGGATCCGATTGCCGCCAGGGCCTGCTCCTGGCCGGAAGAATCCTTCAGAGCGACCACCGCTCCCACGACGCTCTGGTCACGGGGGTCCTCCAGCCGACCGCCTCTTGCTCGAAGCACCCCGGCAGCCCCCCTTTCGCTAGAAATGCTTGGCGGGGCACCGCCGTCCACGATCCATCTGTCCGCAGCCTCGCCCGGCTCGTCGAGCGAGATCGCTGGTGGAATCTGTGTTTCGCCGCGTCCGTCCCACCAGATCTCCATCCTCCGTGCGTTCTCGAAGAGTGCCGTGTCGTCGCCACCACCGCTGGTGGGTCGTCTGCCGAACCGCGACCTCTTTGTCGCTAGCAGCGTGCCGAACGAAGGACGACCGGGTTCGGTCCGGAAGGGGTGGCATCCGTCCACCCACAGAACCAGAAAGAGCAGCGAGGCGTGACAAAGCATCCGGTGCCTAGTAGATCCGATGGTGAATGCGCCGCGGTGTGGTGCGGTGCGGTGCGGTTCTTTGCTGGTGGTTTCAAAAAGAATAGTAGGAGGACCGTGGCAAGGACCGCAACCGTTACGTACCAACCAACCCCATGCGGCATGCATCTCACGAGCGTCTTGTCTGTGCTTTCGTTGAAAACATCGGTGGAGGCTCGAAAATTCGACCGCACGCACCATCGTACGGTACCGTACGTACTGTATGGTACGTAGTACCATACAGTACCAGAAGAGGGCATGATACTTTTTGAATCTTGTTCGTTGTCGACTTTCACTCAAACGTGCGTCTCGTGTCTCGTCTGTTCATTACGGTGTTGTAATGTACGGTACGTACGTATAGTACAGTCTTACAGTACGTACGTACATTACATAGCACAGCAATACAGTAGTACTACTTATTACTGAAATCATAGTGCTGCATTCTTATTTGTTTGACATGAAGCGTTAAATCATCGTTTGGGTGACTGACACCAAAACATTTGGTACGAGTACAAGTACGTATGGTAGGATATTTTGTTCCTCCTCTCCCCGGATCGGAGACACCCATCAAAAGTGCGGTAGAGAAAAAGAGGAAGAACGCAGAACACCGAACGCCGAACGCTTTCGACTCTCCGGTTTTAGATTTTTGCGAAGAAAAAGTCGAAGGAACAGGCTCACGGAATTACGGCACCGCACAGCACAACACAATACAACACAATACAACACAACACAACACGACACAATCGGCCACCCCCGCCACACCGAACGCACAAACGCACCGTCCAAAACCAACGCGTGCAACACAAGATGCTCCCGAAGATCTCCTTTCTGCTCGCCACCGCGGCGTTTCTGCGCTTCGCCGCCGATCGGCTCGGCACAGCGGACGCCTACAACGTCGTCCGGGTGTGCTCCAACAAGCACTGCTCCAAGAGGGCAAGGGGGGACGTCCTCCAAACGATCCACAACCTCTTGGGAACCACCGGCGGGGAAACAGAAACCAGGGTCGTCGTGGAAGCATCGGGGTGCCTTTCCCACTGCGACAAGGGCCCGAACCTGGAGGTGAAAACGAAGGACGGGACCACGATCCTCCAGGGAATGATCGACGCCCAGATGTGCGCCTACCAGCTGGGAGAAATATCCTCGGCGTCGCCCTCCTTCCCCCCCGTCCCCAAGCTGCTGGTGGCCGCCAGCAAGGTCATCGAGCAGAGCGAGCGGTTCGCTTCCGAGGGCAACCACCGGGAGCAGATCCGGTACCTCGGGTCCGTCATCGACAAGGTCGGGGCCTCCCCCTCCCTCTCCCCCCTCACGGCCGCCAACGCCCATGCCCACGCGCTGCGCGCCCGGGCCCACCTGAAGCTCGCGTGCAGCGAGGGGGAGGGGCTTCCCCCCAGGAGCGAGTCGTTCGCGGCCTCGGTCCGCGACGCCCGGAGGGTCGTCCAGGACTTTTCGGAGGTTTCGACCCCCTCGAGCCTGTCCATTGCCTACCGGACGTGGGCCGACGCTCTCCTGGAGCAGCAGAAGGAAACGGAGGACGAACCGTCCAAACAAAGGGACCTCGGCCAGGTGGTCGCCGTCCTGACGCAGTGGCACCGCGTGCAACCCGTCTACCGCACCAAGCTCCAGGGAGAAATACGGGGGTTGCTCGCCAACACGTGACTCTGGTCCGCAACAGACAAAGGACGGAGAGAGGGTTCACCACAGCAGTAGTGTGTCGTCTCCGGAATATAAATACAGTATGTGTTTTTTACTGTACTTCATAGAGTGTCAGGCATGGAACACGAAACAATTTCTTAATTTGGCAACTAGCGTCTCTATAACTAGACTAGACCATCACAGGTCGTAGAGATTGTTTCGATCGACCGATCCTGCAATGCATTGCAGTACCTATACATTACAAAATGTTCGTGCGACATTCTGTTCACTTTTCAGACAAGGGGTTGTGTGGTATTGTTCTTGGAGCTATTCGTCATCGTCCTTTGGAAGACTTCCGGCAATCGAAACCAGATCTAAGGTACGGGAGATTGCCACAAAACAAAACAAGCGGCAAACGAATCAGTATAAACCGAAATAACTTATTTCACGAGAGAACGGCCGACGCGAATGCCACGATTCTCACAACAATCCAGAAAAAGAATCAAAGGAACGTACAACACAGCACGAAACGAGAAAACACGAATGGGAGTCACGCCGTTTCAAAACTTACTGATGCAATACCGATTGCCCTTTCGGTCCGGAAGGTTGTGACCCTAGATCCAACACAAAACGAATTCGAATACAAATACGAATGCGAAAAAAAAAATAAAACAAAACAAAACAAAACAAAACAAAACCAAACGGAATCAGAGTTGCGCACTGTATGGCCAGACATTGCCAAGAGGACGTTCTGTTCCCGCACACCCGCGCTCGCTCGCGTTCACTCACCAGGTGAGAACCGTCGACGGAGACCATTTCGCCTCCGGGAAGGACGCGCGCATAGTTCCAATCGACCTCGGAATCCCGGAACGAGGGCCACCCGTGGTTTCGGCTCTCGTCGACAAAGTCCGCCCACGTGCGATCCCGCGGAGCCGTAAACAGAGGGGAGCCCTTCCACCCAGAGTCGTAAAAGGTGACCGTGCCGCTCTCGGTTTCGATGTTCTCCCGGACGTCCGACAAGAACGAAGTGGACTCCCAGTATCCGGAGTATTCTTTCGTTGGCAAAGATGGTCCACGCCGAAGGTTGGAAGGTAATTAGAAACACGTTTCACAAAAGGAATCGAGGCCAGCAACGTTCGTTCGCGATTTGTTCGTCACAAGGTCCTTACTCACCCGCATAGTGTCGATTGAAGTTGTTGATGCGATCGGCCAAATCCCAGTCAACGCCCCAACGCAAATTTTGTTGCTGCGGGTAGAAAAGAACGCCAGCAATAGAACACAGCATACAACAAGTTCTTGTGAGACAAAGATCGGACGATTTTCACGGGAGTGGGAACTATTGTTGCACGACACAGCTACTACAGACACAAACAACGTTCGAGTCACTGTCGGCTCGACCGTAGCGACAAAAACAGCGGGAGGAACCGCATCGGATCGCTTCCAAGCCGGACCCGATGTTCGTTCGGTCGCACTGTTCGTCCGCCGACACTCACAACGGGATATTCGCTCGTCCCGTGCGCCTTTGGCTTCATGATGTCCTCGCTTCCGGGAACGCAAGGATCGGTGCACTGCGCTTGCGCAAACACCTTCGCGAGGGGGCTGCTCCCACCGTCCGCCGACGGGGACGTGAGGGCCATGAGACCTCCCGTCACGACCAAGATGGCGACCGCCATCGTGGCGGCGATCTTGGTGTCTCCACTCCTCTTCCCGGCCCGGCGTGTTCTCGCGGGCGGTGCCGGTTCGGGCGTTTTCTCTGGTGTCTCCATGGTGCAGGCGGGTCCCGGGGGTGGCGGCGGTTCTCTGTCGATTGCACCGTACATTTGGAGAGATTTCGTTCCGGTTTCGAAAAAGGCCTCGGGGTTTCCAACTGCTCTGAAAACCGCGAAGTTCGATCGAACCCATGCATAGTAAAATCGTACGGTACAGTCGTTCCATTCGAACTAAGGTACAGTACAGTCAGTACGTTACCACAACGTAGAACGCAGTACGGTACAGAACGCGGACTTGACGCATTCAGAAACACGGTTTTGGCACGCGATGGATGCATTGCATACGAGTACGTGTACTCGTACCGCAGCTTGCCTCTTTGATGCCGGTCGTACCTGTAGGAGTAGCACGGAACCTTTTGAGTGACTCAATCGTGTGAAACTTGAATACAGTAGTACAGTACAGTAAATTTATTCTGGTTAAGGTTATTCCATTACGGCTGAGTATATTGTATGAGTTAGTATGAATCGTATGATAACAGGTACTGAACACGTAATGGAACTGTATTGGAAGATACACGCGCTGCGCAGGCACCCTGCGGTGCCATGTTCTTCAGTTGTTCTCGTTCTCTCTCACACAATTCATTCTGCAGAAAGAAAACAAACAACAGCCAAACCGGATCGACTCGGCGATGATGCCACCGGAGAGTGCAAAAGGAGTGGGAACAACAGCTTCTCAATGAGCGAAAAACGAATAGGAAAACAGCGGCGTTACATGCGGCTGTCGACTTCGCCTGTGCCGAGGTCCTTGCCGCTGGCGAGTCTGCTCGGATTGGTCTTGCTGTTGCTGTCGGTGCCCTGGTTTCTCGCAACCGATGGCGTGAGTTCCTTCCCCAATCCAACAACACACACGGCCTCTCCTGGATCTCCCCGCGCTTCTCGTGTTGGTAGATGCCTTCGGGCCTCGTTCTTTGACAACGAAAGCGACTCGAGTCGGGGAGGAGGCACGGGCAACAGCGAAGACGACCTGAATTTGCTGAAAGAGATTCGGGAACGACAGCTTCGAGACGCCGTTATAGAAGATTTGTTCCTCTCGCAGGGCGTCCGACCCACCAACACCCAGTCCCCGTCGTCTTTCGTTTCGTTGTCGCTGGTAGGGCAAGGAAAATTGCCACTGGCTGCGAGCATGCCCAGCTACGATGACAAGGAGGCGGAGAAAAAGGACGATCGCAACGAAAAGGGCAGAAGAAAAACATCGTTTGCGTCGGTGCTTGTTCTGGCTCCGAGGAACGACAATGATTTTCCCCTCGACAAGAACAATCTCGGTAGTGACGAAGATAGTATTAGTATTCGCCAACCTCTCCCGGCCCTGTTTCTTCCGCTCACAGCGCCGATCGAGTCGAGATTGCAACTCCTGTCCAAAGTTTACGAGGGGAAACCGGTCTCGTCCTTGACGAGCCTGATACTCTGGAATCTCAATCTGATCAACCGCGACGGATCGCTCTTCGACAACATCCCATGGAATCAATGGACCAAAGATCCAGACGGCAAGAACAGAGACCCAGCGGGGAATTTTGTGGACGAAAAGTCCCGGTACGGGAAACGCGATGCTTTCAATCGTTTCATTGGGAAAGATTCAAACTCGAAAACCATATCCGAGAGCCAGCGGAGGTACTGGGAAAAGAAACTATCGACGCTTCTCGGAGAGAAGAACAATGATGGTGACGGTGCAATTGATCAGAACGTGACAGACGAGGTGGAAGATTCGGATTCCTCGTTTTCGCTCTCGTTCTTGTCCAAACGGGTATTGGAGCTTCGGATACGAGAGATACGCATGGAGATCGCCGAAGTGGATTCGCAGCTTGCGGTATCCCGGAATAACGACATCAGTACGAGCAACCTACAGGAACTCGAAGACACAAGAGTTGAATTGCAACAGACTCTTCACGAAGCAGAGAGAAACTTGAGCGATCTCTTGTCTTCTATGTCGTCCACGTCCTTATCCGATACGGAAGCCACAGACGACCGGATCAATCTTTTCGACAGAATAGCCAGGTTTGCTCTCGACATCAGCATGCCTTTTAGAACGGAACAAAAGGAGGCCCCCTACCGTGGTGCCACGGGCTATGCCCCCCGTCTTAGCGATACAGAAGACGACAGCGATGTCGAATTCTACAGAAGCCCCTACGACTTGCTCAACGAGATTCTGAGCGATCAACTCAACGCAGAGGTCATTGGGTGCGTACTGGAAAACACCAGCTGGTTGGGCGGAAATCTAGCCCTGGAGGGAGCCGTCGTTCTGCGGAGGAGAACTCCCGTCGTTGAATCGACTTTGATGGGAGAAACCATCCGAGCCCCTGATCGAGACGAAGACTTTGGAAATTCCGTCAAGGGCGGAGAGATTTTTGTAGTCGAATGCGACGGTGACGAGGCGATTGGTATGGCTCTATCGTGCAATCTCCCCGTCAAGATCGAACGGACCATCTTTGAAAGGTCTTCGATCGCGGGAGTCCCGTCGCAACCAACAGCGGGCTCCGACCAAAAAGATGCCAACGGCAATGCTCCGAAAAGCAAAAAGTTCGGCACTTACAAGAACATAAAGGAAAACATTCCATACTGGAAACCGATGGATGCAGGAATATCACTCCATGTAGAGGGCGACAGGACCAATCGAGACGCAGAAAGACTTTCGCCACTTTCCATTCCCAGGACTACATCCTCGTTGTTCGATAGTATATTTGAACCAGAATCAAATCAGGGAGAGGACAAGACGCCCTCTTCGATGTTTCCAACTGACAACCCCATAAAATCAATAGATCAATTGGATCGTCTCAAAGATGGAGACAAGGCCAAGACGCTTTTAGAAATGAGCAATTTTTCGGGTAGGCTTCCGAGGCCACGAACGGTCAGAAACGCGCCAGCCGATGAGAACCCGTTGGACAACCTCTTGTTGCCACTCATCGACGAGGCGGTACGAAGTGAGTACAAAATCAGGGAAGCAGAGCGGCAAGGTGATCTGGATCTTGCAAACGAACTCAAGGCCAATAAAAGCGAGCTGCAAAAGGCCAGAGAAAAGGTAGACGCAGCAAGGAGGGACGGAAAGGAGGATCTGGCTCGGGCACTGGAAGACGAGACTGCGTTCTTAGAAGCACTCAAGGCCGACGTCACGCAAGACGATGGCGCATATAGCAGATTCTTGGACCGAGATGATTGGTACGAACGAGATCGACAAAAAACGGCAGCTCGCGTCAAAAAATCCTCTTTCGGAAATTTACTAGATGGGATAGAATGAGTATGACGTATGTGTAGATAATCGACACATACTCCCAATTCAAGAACGATCTCACTAGAACATATCTTTCTAAAGGAATAGAACTTTATCGGTTAGCAAAGTACAGCCACAAATCTGTGTACCTACACGCTCAATTTGGCAAGCTCTTCCCGAAGACTTGGTTCGGAGGCAACCTTTTTGGCTTGGTCTTCGTTCAATTCGGATGGGTCTTTTTGTTTCAATTCATCGATTTGTCGAAGAACTTTGTTGATCTTTTTGGCACGTTTGACCGGGTCCACCGGTTTGTTTGCCTCTTCCTGTGCTTTTTGTTCCGCTGCCAGCTTCTCTTCTAGGGCTTTTCGTGCGGCTTCTTCTTTCTTCTTCTGTTGCTGTTTTTCCCTTCGCAGCGCCGACTTGCTTTTTCCTTCCTTTTGCTCTGGTGGTGCCATACCAACCACAACCTTCCCAGTTGCTCCAACAACACCGCGTTTCATTCCAGGGGTAGTCTTAGTGACTTTCTGTGCACCAAGCATCTTTCCTTCTTTTTCCGCTCGCATACGATCCGCAAGGCTGTTTCCCCCTCCTCGTCCAGCACGATTTCGTTGGGACGGTGGAATGTATCTCCCAGCTGGTTTGGGAGCGGCAGCCGCTGACGCGGCAGCGGCGTCGGGTCCGGTCCCTAGGTCTTTCAAAGACGGAGATTGCGGTCGATCTGGATATACAACTTCGGGTGCAGCCGGCACAAAGGTTGCTTGCAAGAGTCGATCTGGAAGATAATTCTCATTGTTCCAGGGTAGTACATTGTTGTTGATCTTTTCTCCATTGTACCGGTATAGATTGACGCCATTCGACACGTTCATGCGCGGGGACGTGGTTGCAACGACGAACAGTCGTGAATCCGGTGACCATCCAAACTGTGTTGTCTCACTCGCAGTGACAGGCGTTCCAGGAGGAATTTGTTTTCCTTTGTTCTTATCCCAAAATGTCATGCCTCCAGCCTTTTATTTGGGTATCAAACAGGACATCCGAGACAATTGTTTTGGATCCATTCAGGTTCAGAATATTAGATGAATGCAATGCGTACTGATGAGTATGACTCTTTCTGTGACGTTTTTTTCGACGATTAGTCTTGAATTTCACTTACCAAGTTTCCGAATCCAGCCAAATTCACGAACCGTCCATGGGGCGCCCACGACACCGTGTTTTGATGGCGGTTTCCGAACAAGAACGTAGCTTTTCCGTCCCGACCGTTGTGCAAGGATGCCATCGACGGCATCCGTCCAGCTGCTACGGCAAAACAAGGTGGCTTTTCGGCATTGGGCATCCATCCGACATCTAGCACGGGTCCTTCCTGAGGAAGTGGCACGGCAATGGCGTCGTTCGAGGTCTGTTGGGACATCAAAAACAAGGATGAGGATCCGTAATAGGACTCTCCGGTGTTGTCTACAGAGCTCTGCAAGGCGATGAGAGCGACGTCTCCTCTGGGACTCCAATGAACTGTCATCTCCTCCGCATTGAAAAGAGATTTGCTAGCAATCGCGGGATACGGTGAAGCAGACTCATTAGCAGGAGGGTATTCATACAAAGCGGCCCGCGCTGGTTTGTTCTTGTCCTTCCCAATGAAGGCTGCAAACAAGATTTTCCCTACACTATCGGTTGCAGTAGACGACGGCAAACTCATTTGAGTGATCTGTGGAATGCGAATTTTATCCACAAATCTGGTTTCTGCTTTTTGAGGAAAGGTGCCCGGATAGATGCGAACCTCATTGGTGGTCAACAAAAAGGCGAATTTTTCGTCGTGCGTCCATTGCAAGTACGGCCAGCAATTTCGGTTGATCATTTTCCGTCGAAAGCCCGTTACACATTCCCCGGTGGATGTATTCCAAACTTTGAGGTTGTTCTCACTCTCGTTGGCGCTGCCGCGTTCCCATGTCAACAGATAGCTTCCTTTTGGGGACACGTCCATTATTTGAACCTTCGAAGTGTTGGGAAAAAACGGCTGATCGGAGTTTTGGGTGTCGTTTCCGTCCAAGTCGATTTTCACAATCCCCTTGTCGGGACGATGGACCAAGACAGCCGATCCATCGGGCAGCATAGTTTGAAAGGAGGAAGCTCCCTTCAAAAGAAATTTCCGATCGGTCGCTGGTGGCAAAGGTTCTGCGTCGCGTTCTGATCGCACGGAGAAGATTTCGATCCCCTCCTTCGAGCGGAACAAAAGACGGCACGGAGGCAGAGCGTCACTCATTTTGTTGTTTCTGGAGAAGACTGCTGTATTCGAGTATCCTTCGTTTTGTCAACTGCTGGTCTCTACCGTAACGAAACAGCGATAGTAGCCAATTTGATCTTATTGGGTGGACAAGCAACGAATCTAAGAGACCTTGCCTTGTGAGAGACACCTGTACAACCAACAACACCTATCGGGAAGTTGGGACGTGTGCTCGATTTAGTCTGGTTTCGAAAGTCGGTCTTTTTGCACGTGAATAACGTATTTCGTACTACGATGTCGAAAATTACTTTTTGAGAATATTTTTGCGGCTCCAATTTCTTGACTCAAAATCACTCGGGAATGCTCCCGGACATGAACATATTCGTGTACAATATCTTCTGTAGGTACAGAACATATTATTGCGGTTTGTATCGCGGAATGATCCCGCAAGCGACATAATTTTTGTCCTCACCGTACATATACCGTACATACGGTACGTCCCATACCTGTACGTACTGTATCGCTTAAGGAAATCGGAAATGCAAACGAAACATATCTTCATTAGGTATGACTGATATGAATTCTATGTATATTGACTTTTTTGCGACCGTTAAAATTTCAACCGAACGATTCAAGGCGAAAGAAAATTGATGTTGATGTCATCTCTGTCACAAAGAATTTCTGATAGAACAGAAAGAAGCCTTGTCGGCAGACTTTTTTCGTTTTGGGTTCCAATTCTATTCACGAAGTTTGAAAGTTKACAAGATGAGTCGGTCGTCGTCATCTGTTGTAATTCAATGCCAATGCCGAATGCATGATACAGAGTCAGGTTACTGTTCACAGACTTCTTTTCGTTTATTTCAAAGTATTCTAACCTTGTAGTCATCGCTTCAAAGAATTCTCCATTCTCTGAAAAAATAGAACTATCAAACTGTCAAAACCTTCGATTTATCATTTGCATCGGAACAACGACACATACCGTAGGCCACAAGACTCGAGTGACAACAAATACGTCTGTAAAGACCGGACCAGACAAATGATAAACATCGATTTTGATTCAGGGCATGTGGCCAACCCCGGAACGAACCGTGTTCGTGGCGGGGCACGTGTTTCTCTGTTGTGGGCCTCGATAGCTCTCTGCTTCTTTTCATGTTCTTGCTCGGCATACTCTCCCGATGTCAACCACAGAAGTGTCGCAGGATTGTGGAAGCTGAAACAGATGCCAACGCTTTCTTATCCCCTGAAAGAGTTCACCGTTTATCCGAAAGTTCCAAAAAACAGCAACAACGACAAGAAGGAGGTACTATTGATGCTCAAGGAAGATGGGTCGTTTCAGCAATATTCTAGCGAAGAGGAAGGGATTCCCGACAAGGTACGATTTTTTGACAACGACCGGACGAAAGAGAACGCCGATGAAGACAATGACGTTCTCGATCGTTACTGTGAATTTGGCAAGCTTAAGGGGAAATGGAATCTGGTTGGGGGCAGACTGGTTCTTGCCGCGGACAGGCCCATGGATGATACTGGACAATCCACTTCGTCGCTGAAAAGCAGAAGTGATATCACGGACACAATTTTGGAGGGTGAAGTCGTCGCAACCACAGAGGAAGGCTTGGTGGACAATCCCGTGCTGAGTGATCACAGAGAGGATACTCAAGCGCATACCAGTGGCAAAGATAGCACCAGCGACAAATCCAAATCAAGCGCATCCAAGCACGGTGTACCAAAAGAAAGAAGTAGTAGGAGAAGTGGTAGGAGTACGACTGTGGTGGACACGCACTTGTCTGTGCCAAAGGGGCGAGTGAACATTGGGCGTTTTACGTATCCAACACACCATCCATCCTTTTTTGACGCGCCGATGTTTAATCCCAGAGCGGGTGGAAAATTCGAGCTCAAGCAAGTTTTGGGCACACTGAATACCCAGCAACAGCAAGCCGAGGAGCTCGAAGAGAAATTTTCGCCCTCGGATTTTTACAACAAGACGTTTTTGCTCAGCACTCGCCCAATACCACAATTTCAGCCAAAGGGAAACAAACGATGGTCCATAAAATACAACAAATTCGTCGGTACGTTTGCAATAGTGGAAGAAAGCAACACGAATAGTAGTTGCTATGTTATTAGGCTCGTGACTTGTAGGTTTGATAATCTATACGTTTACAATTACGAGGAGCTCTTACCCGTGATTTTGCTTTCCTGCGTGATATATCTCCTTCCGTTCGAAACATTTAGAGGATCCGCCACCGAAGGCGAAGAAAAACGAAGACGAGGAGCTCGATAAACCTCTCCACAATATCAGGGTCCTCGAACTCAAGTTCTTTGCAAACAATACGTTTGCCACGATCGGTGGCATGGGTGGCTCTGCTATTTTGCGAGGTAGGTTTTCGGTGATAGGGGAAAAACGTGATCATATTTGGATGCAGGTGATGCGATTCGGATTTGGCAGGTCGGTCTCGGGATCTGTCTTTAGTGAGGGGAGGTCGTTGTCGAAGGATGACGAAAAAGCATACTGGGGGAAAATCGAGTACCTGAACGACCAAGTTGGAGAAGCCGGTGAAAAGTCGGACACAATCATGCCTGATGGAACACTCGGCAACTGTGGCACGAACAACGAAGACGGAGGCCCAAAAATGATAGTGAAAGGTTCAGTTCTGTTCGGTTACGGGCTCGAACCAATGCCCATAGGTTTGTTTGTTCTTACGGAGACAAACTCCGCAGAAGAGTACGATTACGAAGATGACGAAGATGACGACGACGATGACGATGACGGTAATAATGACTTTGAAGACAATCCATTTTTCTTAGATATGGACAATTCCTTTCAGTGAAAAACCAACCCAGGACAGAAGACAAAGTGAGGGATCACAATATTGCCACTTTGTCGGCGCTCCCCTGGTTGTTTAGAACTTGTAGTTGGCCGAGAAAACGGAAAGAAGGGGTAGCAATCTATTCAAATTGAGCTCTGATAAACTTTTACGAATCCAATCTACATCGGTATCATTTCGCAGCTCTGTGCCAGTATGTATTCTATGACGAACCAAACTTAGACATATGAAATAGTGCATGTAAAACAATAACATTCTCTTGAGCTTCCTAGTCGTCGTTAGTTTCAATTACTTGTACCATTTAAATTTGTCAAATTAGTACTATTGAATACAACAAGGGATGATACCAATCTAAAAGTCAAAACGGAAAGTACTGAAAATTAAAAGTATTAAACCAGTCACTTAAATACGTTCCCAAACATATCTTACATACTTGGTTCGCACCCTAACTTCTCTTTCTCTTTCCCCAGGTTCTCGATCATCACGCCGACGCGTTCTTTGATCCAGTCGTAGAGCTCGGGCTTTGCGTCGATGGCTTCCTTGTGCCTCGGACGTTTTCCGTCCCGAACGTCTTCCGCGACGTGCAAGAGCGCCAGCCAGAGCCGACCGATTACCGTCCTCGTGACAAAATTTTGCACCGACTGTGGCACGACGCCCAGGTGCGGGTCGACCTCCAGCGTCAGGTTCATCAAGATCAGTGGCTCGTGGTCTTTGTCGTTGCTGTGGTGCTTGGATCGAGCGACGCACGGATGGTCCGGCGGACAAGCCTGAATCAACATAAAGTTCGAAAAATCCACGCGGACCGCTTCCCTCGTCGCCTTCGGTATCACCGGATCGTCGTCCGACGTTTGGCTCACGGCCTGGATGGCAATGCAGCTGCGGTCCTCCTCGATGGCATCGGCTGCCATTACGCGAAACACCACTTCCCGGTCGGCAAAGGGCCACGCCAGGGAGGTTGTTACTCGGATGATTTGTTTCCCTCGCCCCTCGTCCTTGAGTTTTTCGGAGCGTGATATCCCGAGCCGTACGGGTCTTTCCCAGCACGGCATCCACGACGAGAAAAGTTCCGACTCGTTGAAAACCGATAGCAAAGGAACCAACAGGCTGCTCTCAAAGGCACAGTCGATGCGTGCTATCAGTTTGTTGTTGTCTGTCAACTGATAAAAGACAAGAAAATCCCGATGTCCGTGTTGTTCCCTCTGTTTGATCCAGGGACTTCCATCTCGTTCTGGATCTTGCAACAAGTTGTCGATACCGCTCTCGATAAGATCCGCCCACCGAAGAATTCTTTTGTGGCGATCCGTCAAGCAATTGTCTTTGTCTTTCACTTGCTTCAGCACCTCAGCTGCCTTCAAGAGACGTTCTTCGCCGTAAAATTCTTCGGCTCTCTCGAGCAGCACGGCGTCGTCCGTGGTGTCGGGCGAAGGATCAGGAGAAGACTCGTTCATTTCTTGTGTTTTGCTCGTTCCAATTATTACTTATTGAATCTGATTCTTTTGCATATATCGAACGTGTCAGTGAAGGTTACCAGACGAACTTCTTGCACATTGAGCATTGCTGAGAGGGATTACATAAAGTGCTGATTGTGAGAAAGAGCAGTTCCATGATGCAATGGACAAAAAGCTTTGGAGACATGCCGACGCCACTTGTTTGAAATAGACAATTTTTATTTGCAGCAGGGAGCTGTGATCTTGCTCGCCCAGCGAGCGTGAACAGAATGGGTCATTCCCGATAATATCTTGTACGTACTTACTGTATCATGTATGCATTCGGGAATGACATCAGTGGTACCGAAGACACGGGAGCTGAAAGTACATATTTCATATTTCCCCCCCATTTTGGGAATTGGTCTGCTTCGGGGGCAGTGGAAGTCGAAGGTGTCATCGCACGCCACCACCAGCAATGAGTTATATGCTGGCATCTCATTCCCATAACTTTATTGTTTTACCATGTTTCTTATAGTTAAAACCCTTGTACTGGCTCTACAACTAAAAAGATTGCTCCGGAAAGTTTCTTGAAAATCCACCCCCCAGACCCCCCTTCCGCTGAAGCGAAACAATTACAGTCTTCGACTTCCATGATTTGGAATCCCATAATTGCATGTGAATTTCACAAGATCCCAGTTTCTTGTGATGGTGGCACCAATTCAGATTTTCACAAAACCAGCTAGTATGGCTCTGAAACTTTGGAAAGCATCTCCTTGCAGCACTGAAACAACTATTGTCAAAGCATCTCCTCCCACTCATTATTTGCCTATCAATTCCTCCAAACAAATAGCCTCCAAAACAGTCTCCGAAATAGTCTCCATCCTCACTCTTTGGCTATTGATTCCTCCATCACAGCAAAATGTCCCCTGAGTTGCTGCTATTGCTGCTTGATAAGGAGGATCTTGACTATGATCTCTTTGCAGGAGGAGGACTTGGGGTGTGTGGAGTACTCAGAGGAGGGATAGCGTTAGTAGTCGACAGCAAGAATGCTTGAGTGGTTGAACCAATCAATGCTTGAGTCAATTGAGTTCCTTGTTGAGTCATTTGAGTTCCTTGAGTCAGAGCAGTAAGTTGAGCAAGCTGCACCATCTGAGCCAACCCCTGAGTTGGTGTCTCAAGCTGAGTGAGCTGAGTGAGCTGAGTTGGCATTGGAAGAGTTTCTAGAGTAAGTGGAGAAGAAGGCTGTTGAAGTGGCGGAAGACTATTGTTGTTGTTGTTGTTGTTGTTGTTGTTGTTGTTGTTGTTTAAAGTGATGTTATCCTCACTAATCTTGTATCCTTCTTCCAAATTGAATTCCTTCTCTCCATCTCCAATGACAGCCTTCACACCAATCAACTCCTTGGTGATTTCCTTTGCAAGAAGCTTGATGGCAGGAGACATCTCTGGATCCCCAGTAGGAATCTTCTTCCTATAGAGGTAGGACCACTTGTGGTCATCCTCGCCCTCCCTGTCTTCCCTCTCCAGGCAAGAGTGCTGGTGCTCCTTCCCTCTCTTCGCAAGCTCATGCATCTTCTTGTGTTACTATTACTAGTAACTAGAGAGTTGCACATGCCTGTCAGCAGGTCCCCCCCCTATCATTTTCAGCACACTTGTCCTCTTCTTCAATGATACATTGTTTGATTTTCCTTGCTGTCTTTGTTGAATGCGTTCTGCCTTCTTGTGTTGCATGTGATCTGTTGTTGTTGAGGGGAAGCAAAGATATGCTTGTTCTTTTAAGAACAAGGAAGATTGAAATTTTCAGTTTGGCGACAAGTGACTCCTGTCTTTAGGGCATGCCCACTTACAAGACTGAAAATGTTAAGTCAAGGATTCCAATAAATATTTATGTCAAATACACAGATCTTGGTTGTCGGTCTGCCTTCTTCTTGTTCCTCTAGATTTGTCTAATCTAGCTTTCTGGGTACCATGACCCAACAAAAGTTGAATGAGTTTGTGCTAGATTGTAAAATTATGAAGTTGTTACTGTTATACGAAATGCTCCATGATAAAGTAGTACTATGTACATCATAGTTGTGAAAGCATTGTCAGCACATTGTTGATTCTAGATGTTTCTGTATTGTACATCTATGTAACTCTTAATAATTGTACAGATAAGCCCTTCCCCAGTTTTTCAAACCCCTAATCATTACAAAATTTTCTCTTCAAAAATCCCGACACATCACCAACGGATCTAATCGGTTGGCTAGAGACCATTCAATGTGTTTCTGTATTCTCCATTAATCACTGCATTCGACTACATATAATTGACACAGGTATCTGACTCGACCATGTATCGTCATTCCTTACGTGTCGACGAACACTTTTCAACACAGCCAATGAATCTGCTGAATCGTCGCTGCTCCCTCTCCGTTTTCGCGTCTTCTTCGATTTCTTTTTGGAAAAAGTCTTGGATTTTTTTGCTTCTTTTTTCCCCCTGTTTTTATCGCTACTCTTCTTGGGCATCTTCTTCGAAGATTTCTTTAACTTAGAATTTTTCTGCGGCGTTTTCTTTGAAGATGTTTTCTTCGAAGATGTTTTCTTCGAAGATGTCATCTTTGAAGATGTCTTCTTCGATGATTTCTTCTTTGATAAATTTTTCTTCGATGATTTCTTCTTCGATGATTTATCTTTCGAAGATTTCTTTTTCTGAGATGACTTTTTCTTCTTCCCTTTACCTTTCGACGTTTTCTTCTTTTTCGTGCCGATTTTAATTCCATGCTCGTTAATTATTCCTTCCAATTTTTTATTTTGTGCTAGTGCATCACTGAGTTCTTCTTTTGTGGACTCAACCGCCGCTCTTAGATAAATGAGTTCCTTCTCGTCACGATTCTGAGTAGCTAGTTGTGTCTGAAGATCAATGATTTCCAACTCTAGAGATGCAATCGTCTCGTCCTGTTCTTCTCTTTCAAGACACAAGTCTTCTCGTTCGTTTGCTAGCCTTTCTTGGAGCTTATGATTCACGTCCATCATATCATCAATTTGCTGGTTCACAAAATCTTTCATTTCTCGCTGCTTTTCTTCGATCTGCTTCTTTTTGTCTGCATATTCCGTCAACATGTCTAATTCTTGTCGATGTCTGAATTTTTCTCTTTCGAGATTCCTGTCATTCTCATCTTCCAACTCTCTTCTCGCATCTTCTATTTGTTGTTCCCGATCCCATAACCAAGTTTCTCTTTCCCGTTCTAAACGACGCAGGGTTTCCCCAGTATCCTCCCCATCATTGGCAGAAATTAAAGCTTCGACTTCTTCTTCCAGCTTCTGTCTTTCATTGTCGCTGAGCCTTAGTAATGTGTCCTTGTCCTTCAATTTCAAGTTCATCATTTCAATAGTTTCAGTTTGTCGTTGGATGGTTTCGTAAAGATCGTCTAGGCGCCTTTCTCGGTCGTCTACAGTTATCTCTAAATCATCGATTTTAGCCTCAAGATTGCTAGCATCGTTTAGCGCCTTCGTGAGTCCAATTTTAGCTTGGGCAATAAGCTCCGTAGAGTTGTCAAACTTTATTCTGTCCTTCCTATGATTCTCGTATTGTTTTTCTGACTGCTTTTTCCGCTTACTTAATTGTTCTCGCAAAGACTGCGTTTCTGACGTGAGATCACTTACTTGCTGACGCAATAACGAAGTTTCTGCATCAGTAGTTACCATTTTTGACCTGAGACCTCTTTTATCCATTTGAAGTCTAGCGCATTCCATCTTGGAGGCGTACAAATCATTTTGTAGCTGAATAATCATTTCTAACTTTTCCATATCTTCGCCCAATAGTTTCTGAATTTTGTTTCTCGCATTCGTATTTGGTTTGGAAGATGGGGCATCATCTGTCTTGCAAATCGATCCATATGTCCCACGTGTGACATTATCATTGCTCTCTGCTTCCCTCTCGTAATTAAAATGGTTCTTTGATACATCGTCCGTTTTTGAAGTAGTACTGGGTGGACTCGTGTTTTGGTTCAATTGCCCAAGTGGTTCTCTCAATTCTCTTCGTTTCTTTACTCCATCGATCAGTTTCTTTCTTTCTCTCAGTTGCTTTGTTTTTCGAACGAAAAAGTTTCTCTTTATTTCGTTTGTAACATCCTCCGGAAGTGATGGGCGCAACTTCAACGCTAATCCAAGCCGCAAGTCTTGGTTCCCTAGAGTTTCGTCTAGAGACTGATGAGACATCACTTCCGATGCAGCAAGCCACTCTTCTTGATTCTCAGCAGGTTCGTTCAGATCCTGGAATATCGTCTCTGATGTCCTAAGCCCCTCTTCTTGAATCTCGCTGAAATTCTCCATACTTTCGTCTGGCGGCTGAGGTGACGTATCCGACAGAGTACATTCATCTTCTTGGATATCTGGTAAGGGTGTTGACCAGCTTGCATTCGCCAGTTTTCTTATACTCAGCTGTCGTCTTTGCTTCTGAGACAAGGAGATCCTTCTTGCTTCCTGCTCCATACTTTCCTCTGGCGGCTGAGGTGCCGTATTCAACAGAGTAGGTTCATCTTCTTGGATATCTGGTAAGGATGTTGACAAGCTTGCATTCGCCAGTTTGCTTAAACTCAGCTGTCGTCTTCGCTGCTGAGACAAGGACATGCTTCCTGCTCCTTCGACTCCCTTTTTCATTCAAGCCAATCGTGAACACCTAGAAATTGTATTGCTCTTGCTTTTTGAGTGGGTGCCATGGCGAAGATGTTTAATGAAATTTTATGTCGGTGCGATGGATGCCGATCAAATTCGGTTCCAGAAAATTACTCGCCCAATTTTCGTTAAAACTACTTCCAACGCCAAATTTATAATAATTTAAAAATACGGTACGAACTTTACGTACAACATTATGATCACTATGATCTTACGGTAGTACGAGTACAAGTACTCTCACTATTAGCATTTGTGTGTTTCACAGGTGTGCGTAGAACAATAGCCCAAGTTACCTGTACTAATAAACCATGTTGACGTTTAACAAGGCTTGACGTTCCTAGTCCAAAACTGTATCGTACTTCAAGTATTCTACGTCACTACTGTTTTTAGAGATATATCGTTGCCCGTTTGGCATTTTCATTTTTTGTTTTTGGTCACATCATACACGGTACCAATAAAGATTTCTTATGTCAGGGAAATACTTAATTTCAAAATATTAGTGTTATCTCCAGAAAATCAGAAAAATATTTAGTCTTGGATATCGGTTAATTTTTCTCGTTAGCATAATTTAATGTAACAAATATGCGTTGGTGGCGGCAAAATGTGTTTCCAATTGCATAAATACTACTGTACTAGTAGGTATTGTGGATATGGAAAATACTAGACATACTAGATAGATAGATACTAGTAGATAGACAGATAAGTAGATATAGAGAGCTAGTAGTACTACTAGTACGAGTACTGCTACTAGTATAGTATTGATCATAAAATTGGAAATAGGAGAGTATCTTCCACTGTTGCTGGTGGAACAAACATACTGAAATGAAAATATCATTTAGCTAGTAGTAGTAGTAGTAGTAGTACTAGTACTAATAGCTAGTAGTAGTACTAGTAAGTCCTCTCAAGTGGTGTTTTTGCTTATCCTCATAGTACTACTTGCTTGGCTTCCTGCTTCATTAGTAGTATTTGGAACTCTACAATCTGCTTCAAAAGTGGGACCAAATGACAAGTTTTGAGCGGTAATTTTAGAGGGGTGGAGAATCATTTGTAGCCAGCAGCCTTTGTAGTACTACCTTCTCTACCAGATAGATGTGAAAGAGATTTAATACAAAATCTAGGGAGCATCATTCAGAAAGAAACATTAGGGGATCAAAGACCAAGGAAAGAAGATAAAGAGAGATAAATTACAAAATTGGTTTTACACAATTAGTAGAATGTAACTATGTAACAAAATTCAAGCACATAAAACCGAAGATTCGTCCACTTCTCAAAATTGTGTTTTCAAGGTTCTCTCTTCAATGCGAAGGAGTGCAACTCTAGAGGCGACCAATCCATTTTCAAAAGTATAACATGTTGGGATTGGGGGTCCATTAGGCGGCCCTGAAAATGATGTGTCTTGATCTCGATGGGCAGAATCAACGCGGATGACAGTGTCGATTCAGTCGTTGTTGAGGCTCCCTATAGCGTACGGGAAAGTTTGGCCCGAGTTTGGTGGTTCCCCTCCTTTTCTCATCTTTGACCAGAGGTTTGACACTCTTTGCATCGCTCCCGAAGTTTCAGGTTCTCTGTTTTGAAGCTGGGAAGCGCTATGGACGCTGCAAAAAGAAAGCTGTGACAGCTGCGAGGTGAAACTTTCTATTGATCCAAGTGAACAATCGTCGCCTATATCAACTCCATTGCTCCGAGAGCTGTCTCTGCCTAGATTTTCATTAGCTTCGATTTGTTCCATCTCCTTCTTCAAGTTGGTGTTCTCCGTTTTCAAGTGTACAATCTCTTCTTCTAAATCTTCGATGAGCCTATTTAAACCACTATCGCTGACTGTCCCATCGGTTCCTAGACTCTCCTCGCGTTTTTCTCTTCTCTCTAATTCGAATTTTAATTTCTCCATTTGTTTCTCTACCAATCGAATCGAATCGTCCTTTTTCTTCAGAGTTGAATCAGTAACTGTTTCTTCTTGTTTCAGCCTTATTTTCAGACCACGAATGTTCTCCTTCAAGGCCTTGATTTGGTGTTTCAGTTTGTTTACATAAGATCCCGAACTATAGTGATGTGCCTGCTTCTTCGATTCGACCAACTGATTTTGTAATTCTCTGATTAGAAGATCCTTTCCATCGTCTTCTCCGCCACTAGCATCCTGGCAATTTTCTTTCAACTTTCCAACCTCTTCTTCGAGAGTATTGATAAGTTCATTCTTTTTCTCAACAAGGGCTAGTGCATTAGAGAGTTCGGTATCTTTGGAGTGGCATTCTCCAGCAATCTTTTTGACTTCTTCCTCCAGACTCTTGATTCTCTCGATCTCAGAATTTTCATCTGCCTTGTTGACCTCCGTTTTCAAACTCTTGATCAGATCGTTTTTCCTCTCCAAAAGGGCCAATGCATCGGCTAGGTCGTTCTCTGTGTTCTGACACTTTTCGTCGAGCTTTTCCAATTCTTCCTTGAGACTCGTGATCAGGTTATCCTTTCTCTCTACATCACCATTTCTGGTCTCGTACTTTTCAACTAGCTGTTCGACTTCTTTCTCGAGACATTTGATGCGCTCAGTCTTTCGTTCCACTAGGGCGACGTCGTCGGATACGTCACTATTTTCGGTGTTCCGACAGATTTCGTTCGCCTTTTCGACCTCTTCCTTAAGATTCTTGATGATTTCATTCTTTGTGTCAACAAGAGCCAATGCATCGGACAGGTCACCGTCTTTGGCCCTACATTTTACCTCTAGCCGTTCAACCTCTTCCTCGAGACCCTTGATTTGCTTGCTCTTTTTCTCTACGAGGCAGAGGGCACCCGAAAGGTCACCACCATTCTTATCGAACTTTTCAACTTGTTCCTTGAGACTCTCGATGAGATCATTTTTGTTGTCGACAATAGCCATCGCGTCGGATAGATCTTCGTCTTTCATCCGACACCTATCACCCATCTTTTCGACTCGTTCCTTAAGACTCTGGACGAGTTCGTCCTTTCTCTCCACACGGGCCAGTGCATCGGTCAGATCGCCGTTTTTGATCTCTACCTTTTTCCGCAGCTGTTCGATTTCTTCCTCGAGATTCTGAATGAGGTCGGAGTTTCTCTCGACTGGGGCTGCTTGCGCATGGACAGCGCTGCCACCATCGTCGCTTGGTTTGGTTCCACTTAGTTTTGCGACCTCTTCCCTGAGGTTTTGGATGATGTCGTTCTTTCTCTCCACACGGGCGAGTGCATCGGATAGATCGCTGTCCCTGGTCCGGCATTCTTCGCCCAGCGCTTCGACTTTTTCTGTGAGATTCCGAATCACCTCGTTGTGGGTATCGGTAGCAGCTTCTGCGCCCGAACCATCGCCTTCGCTGGCGGGCGACGGATCCATAGTAACTTTGCGACCGACGGTTGCCTCGCCATCGTTGGCCATCATATTCATGACGCGGTCGAGTTTCTCCCGGAGGCTTTCGTTTTCGAGCTCGAGTTTCATCAGTTTCGATTTCTCGTTCAGTGTAATCTGTGAGTCGATACCGTTCGCATCGTTCTGGTTCGTGGCTTGTCGTTCGTTCTGTATCCTGGCGCTCTCTTTCTTCAGCCGGTCTTCGAATTCCAGGAGATCACGTTCCCGGGCATCCAATTCCTTTTCCCTCTTCGAAAACTTCTCTTGGTCGGATCTGGCTATCAACTCGCGACGTTTTGATGGATTGCCACCCTCTTCTGTCGAATCGACCTCGCTCGTTGCCTGCAACAAAAAACGCCGAGATTCTTCTTTTCGCAGACCGATGGTGCCTTTGAGCTCGACGACATCCTTCCGTATGGATCCCATGCGAGCCGTAGGGAGGCTGCCGCTTTCGGCTGGGACCGTTTCATTTGTGTCCTCGTTCGCACCGAGTGCTTCACCGAGCTCTTCCTCCACACGCAGGAGTTCTTCTTCTGTTTTCCCCAGCTTGCGTTCCAAGAGTTCTACCGTATCCAGTTGCTGATCCACCACCTGTTCTAGTTTTTTTACACGCTCGTCTTTGGCCACCAGGTTTTTCTCGATCTCCCGGACGGATTCGATCAGGAAATCCTTCTCCTCCTGGACTCGTTCGAGTTCCTTTTTTGCACCGGTGCAAGCGTCTCTTGCGGCCTTCGACGACTCCCGTTCCAGATTGAGGCTCTGGTCGAGTTCCGCGATTTCCGCCTGCGCGTACGACAGCTCGTGCTGCAGGGTCTCGGCCTCCTTTTTGTACTCGTCGATGATCTTTCTCCGGAGCGGCACGGCTGTGTTCTTCCCGCGGCTTCGGCGGCTTCGGAAGCCGCTGTTACTGCCCATGCTCTTGTAGCTCTCGTTGTCGTCGTCAGCGATCGCCTCGGCCTGGCTGATTGTGCGCCGGGCCCCGCGGTCCCCCCCGACCGACAATTGTTCGGTGGAAAACCAAGACCCGTCCGTCGCCCCGCTGCCAAAGCTCGTCCCGGAGAGGTTCCGGCCCACCGTTTTGCGGGCGGCGACCCGGCTCAGGGCCGCCTCCGCCAGCTCCTCGGCCGCCTTGTTGCTCATTATGCGCACGCCGCTGCCTCCGCTTGCCTGGCTCTTTTCGGAGGATTCCCTGGCTTCGGCAATGGTCGAGTGCGGGGAGCGCTCCCAGTCCGGGGTGGCGGACACAAGCGGTTCAAACGAGACGGCCTCGGAGCAGTGGTCCGTGGCGCTGCTGCTGCTGCTGCCATGTTTTCGGCTGGTGGATTTCCTGCTTTTTGTCGCCGCGTTTTTTTTCTTGGGTGGATGGGGCGACGGGAACAGAACGTCCATTTCGTGTTTGATGTGCATCGCCTCACTATCTGCTCTCTGGTGGCTGCGCGACGAATAGACGCTGTCCTCTGTTTCGGATACGACGGGGTCGACGGTCCGTTCCGATCTCGACGATGAGGATTTTTTTGTTTTGGAGGATTTCTTTTTCTTTTCGCTCTTCTTGGACGAGCTCGATGCCGTCTCGCTCTTCTTGGACGAGCTCGATGCCGTCTCGCTCTTTTCTTCGCTCGGCGTCACCGGCAGACTTATCCGACGGATTTTCTTCGACTTTCGTTTCGTTTTCGTTTTTTCTTTTTCCTTCGACGAGGTTTTCGTCTTTTCGTCTCTGCTCTTGATGCTCTTCACCACGGACCGAGACCGCGACCGGCCCGTGTTAGTGGCAATTGTGCTCGTGTCGTTCTCGTTCTTGTTCTCGTCGCCGGCGGCGCTCTCGCCCCCGATCCGGTCGCGGCTCCGTCCCCGGCGGGGGATCGACGGACCGTCCCGCGAGTGATGGTTCACCGTCGCCGTTGTTTTTGTTTCTTTCTCGGCCCGGACGCTCTCGACCATTCGGCGGAGGATGGAGGACGATCGGGACCGCGAGCGAGAGCGCGAGGCGCCCCGGTCCCTTTCCGATCGTCCCCGCGCTGGCCGCGATGTTGCCGCGCTGACCGTTTTGGCCATCATGGCGGAGAGGCCGAGGTCGTCGTCGTCGTCGGCTCTGCCGGCGTCGTCGTAGTAGCTGTTCATGCCCGGGACCGGAACCAGGCTGGGGAACATGGCGATTCTTTGCGACGAAATAATGGTGTTGGTGGAGTGGCTGGTGCGAACGTTGTTGGTGGGTGTGTTGGCAGTGCGGATTCGAACGTGTTTTGGGTTCTGTTGATTGTTGATACAAACGTTTTTTGTGCGCTTGGCATGACATTTCGGACTCCACCCCCTCTTCGAATGGCAGGTTCGCACCCTACACCGTTTGATAAAATACCGTGCATACCGGTATGTACTCCCGGAAGGTGATTGGGCGTTGGACCTTATCTGTACCGAACACGAGAAACCAAGAACTCTTTTTCACCTGTCAAATGCCTCTTAGCAACTTCGAAGCACAAATTATAATTGCCCACACGCCGTCAATCTTGGATAGAACAATGCTGATGTTTTTAACAATTTTGGAGGTGGAGTACGGCAGCTTCGGAGTCGCGCATTGAAGTTATCGCTCGGAACCCACTACAGTAACGCGAGGTACGTACCGGTACGAGTGTCAACCAGATTACTGTACGACCAGGCCAATGGTTGCGTCGCCGAAAGTTCTTTTACGATCAAGACAATTCAAATAATACTAGCAAGCAGAATTTTTGTTGGTACGTACAAACGTACATGGAGCGGTACGCCCCGAGACAAGAGGAAGAAAAATACCAGACGAAGCATAGCAAGATTTGCAACCCAATAAACAAATCATTGGCATTGGTTCTTAAAGTAATACTTGTAATAATGAAGAAGATTCCTGGCCTCGAGCCACCAATTGCCTAAGTTAAGGCATTTGTATCTTGGGTGTCAGTAGAGCATTTTGGTGTTGGCTAGTTTCATTCATAACCGTGAAACGGCACCACTGTAGTTAAAATACTAAAGAAACTTATAATGTCTTTATTGCAGCGAAAATCTTCACACTATGTGGATAGACCGAGTCGGTGACCGCGATGTTCTCGTGGTGAACACAATCATCTACAGCAATCGATTATTATTCGTCCAGCAAGCCGGCGTAAAATGAAAGCACCTTCTCGTCCTCCTCTCCGCCATTTTTGGTGTTCTCTTCGGCGTTCAGTATGGCCGCGGGCGACAGCAAGGGTATGTTCCCGAGTCCTCCAGCCATCGCGGGGGTTTTGGAAGCATTGTCGTCCTCTTCGTCGAAGGAAATCCCGTACGCTGCTGCCCGTGATTCCCTTGCCCATGGGTTTTCCGAAACGAGCATCGTCGCAGCCGCCGCCGTGGTTCCCTGCCCGCCTGGCACCATCCCGGTATGGGTCAGAGGAGGGAGAAAGGATTCTTGCTCGGCCGAGGGTTCTTCCCCAGAAGGAGACCCGTCCTGAAGGATGCCGTCCAGGAAGTCCATGACGTCGAAGTTGTTGTCACCGTCGTCTTGGTTGAGCAGGGCGGGAAGCCACGGCTGATCGGCGAGCTCCGCCTCGTCGGCCACGAGCGGGTGGAGCCACGGCTCGTCCGTGGGATGCCCGAGCCCGCCCGGGGGTTCGCTTGCGCCCGGTGCCTCCGCAACACCTAACCCGTGTACCGGGGGCGAGGAGGTAGGGTTGGGATCACGGAGGCTTGCCGAGAAATAAAAGTCGCTGCCGCTCGCGCTTGCGCCGGCACGGGCAAAGGACAGCGAGGACGACGATGCCTGCAGGGGAGCACCGAGCGCGATGTCGGCGTCGTTCGGGCCACCCGCAAGCGAGGGCCTCAGCATGGCTTCGAGCGAAAGCTGGCTGTCGGTTGAGGGGACGGAATGCAACCGTCCGTCGTCGTTGCGGGACGGATTGATATTGCCGAAACCAGGAGGGGGATTCAGCGTTGGAGTTCGTTGTGCTTCCTTCGCGGGCGACACGGTGTCAATGGATACCTCAGAAACCACTTTCTTTTTGATCGCAGGATTCGAGTCGGGTTTCTTTCCTTGTGGGGGACTCCGTTTGTTTGTCTTCTTTTTCGATTTGTCCTTCGCTTTGGATTTCTTTTCAGCCTGTATTGTTTCTTTCTTGCCCGTGCGACTGCTTGCAGTAGTAGAAGTAGCTTTTTCAMGTTCTGGTTGCCAGGCGTTGGTTGGTGTGCCCGATTTTGGCAAAGGGCCAAGCAATGCAGACTGGCTTTTTGCCGGGACTTTTGGTTTTGGGTTTTGCCCCCACGGTGCATTCTTTGAAACTTTCTCCTTCTTTGGTGGGTTCTCCTGGTCGTTTGTTTTTGGCACTTGATTTCTGGGTTTCTCGTTTCGTTTCGATAGATCGGCGGTAGGAGTATTCTTGCTGGGTTGGATTGGAAGTTCCTTCTTTTTCACACTTTGTTTCTCCGTTTTGGACGAATGTTTGCTTGGAATAACCTTTCGAGTATAGGTCGTTGCATTTTCCGCGCTCTTGTTTCCTGGGGAACGAACCCTCTCACTTCGTTGGTTTTTATTGATCTTCTGAATATTTTTTGAGTCGTTGAAGTGATTAGTTTTGGGCTTGCTTGGAGTTTCGATTTCTTTCTGTTTTGATTTTGAAACCATATCCGTATTTTGTACGACGACTATCTTCGTCTCTTCGTTTTCGATCACATTCGTTACTTCTGCTCTTGAGAGAGACGATGATGGGGATTCTTTGCGCTCCTCAGCAGGACTCGACTTCACCACACCCTTCTCTTCGTGGTCGCTCTTATCTTTGGAATTCTTTGTATTCCTTGCCATTGAAACCTTAGCCCTTTCGTTCAGTAAAACTTTCGTTCTCGAAACAAAAGTCGTGGACAGCAAAGAGTTGTCTTTTACAATTCCTCGCGAATATGCAGTTCGCCAGCCGAGCCCAATAGGGAAATATGCACGCAAAGAAGAATCGTCTGCTGTCGAAGCATCATGGAAAAGAGCATCACTGAATGGCCGAGTTCTTTCGTTTCCAGGACTGGCCTCTTTACCAATTCTATGTCGCAATGTGTTTGATATTGCTGCACGTCGATCCCGAGAGAAGCAATTGGTGCTGTTCAAGGTGGATGTTGTTGTATTGCCTCTTGCTTTATACCGACTTATCACGTCTTGACGCATTTGCTCCCGACTCATTGTCTGGAGTTCCATCGAAGTCGGTTGTGATCTAGCAAGACACCTGAACGCTGCATTCCAATTGAGGTCGTTCTTCGTTGTCGCCCCCTGGATCTTCTGCAACATACAGAGTATTGCACGAAACCTTGCACACAAAGCATAACACAAAATCAAAGCAGCAGCTGAAAAGAGAAAAACTTGGAACATCAGAAGAGGACTTTCTTCTTTGCTTTCGTCAGATTTCTTGAATTCCATTCTGCCTGAGTAGTTTGCCAGGTTCATGGACGTTGAGGTCAAATGGGCTAATGAATCCATCAATCTTGTATCAATAGGCAAGCACCGGCCGAATACCGGGCCACTCATCTCGTACCCTAAAAACATCATTTTCTCTTTCGTCGCAAATGGATTTTTCAACCCCCGAGACCTCGATCGCCTTAATTTGGAAGCTCTTGGCAACTTGTCTCTACGTAGTTGGACACGCAAAGTGATATATTCTTTCTTCCTCTTACAGTCAGGTAGATGCTCCACGAAAATTGAGCGACTTTCTCCTGGTTTCAACACAAAACCGCTATGAATATTCACAGCAGCGTTAATTCCGTCGGGAATAAACGTCCAGCAATTGACGAGCTTAAAGGAACCGTAAGAGCACGATCCATTCTCTTCTCTATCATCGTTCATACCCCAAAGTGACACATTTTCAATGTAAGAGTCATTGTCTCCGCCGTTGTGCAAAACAACCTCTTTTACAACAGAAAGATGCTGAATTCTTTGTCGGAAGGTAGTAGCTTTCGCAGAAAAATCACCAACCCTATTGCTTGTACCAGAGAAAATCAAGGTGGGCATTCCATTGCGAAATTCGATATCACCAAATGCATCTTCCCCTTCCTTAGGCGGAGGATCGACGAAATATAGATTTTCCCAGGCACTTCGACCTCGTAGTCTGACTTTTTCAATACCAGTTAAAGAATTTTCAAGATAAAGGAAAGAGTCATATATTTGAGTCTTACACAGCATCTCCTTTCTCTCATCAAGCTTCGCACCACTTTCTTTCGCCAGCTGACAGCCTACTGTTTTGTACCGTCCTGGTGGCCTGAAGTAGATTGGACCCAAATGTCCTTTTCCAAATGGCGGGATAATTATTTCATCAAGGGCAGAAAAAGGAATTGCGAATGCAGCTGGTCCATCAGTGTTAGATACCGCAGCTCCACCCGCTAAGATGATAGGTTCTTCTTGTACGTTGTTCCTTTCTGGCGAGTTATAGCGAAAGTGTCCCTTGAGAATAATCCCAGCGGCAGCAGAAGATCCAATGGGACTATTTGATACTGGACTAATGGGAGGTATCTTGGCACTAGTTTTGTCCCTCAGTCCACATCTCTTCCCGCAACCTACAAGCAAGCCGAGCTGAGAATTGAGTGATGGATTTACCATACTGATACTCGTGGTTCCACTTCCACCTGTGACTGATATATTATTATGCGATTGAATCACATTTCCGTGTTCGTCGGGAATAAAGAATGCGCCGTATCCATCCCACCAAGAAAATGATGAACTCTCGTTACTTGGGACACTGCTCTTGCCGTTCTGAACATATGGAGTACGAAAACTTTCATCCTTCCCAACAGAAGTACCGATGCGTATTCTGACAGGAACTCCGGTCGGATTTCTAACTGGTATTTGAACAGACGCAACTGAACCAACCGTAGTAGGTTGAAATTCAAAGTAATCATCGTTGCCGTCAAAGAGTTTTGGTGCCTTGAGAACAGACTGGATATTCAAATCGTTTATTGACAAGGAAAGGTTTTGTTTTACCGAGACATCTCCTTCACGAGGAGTACTCATCAAGGGATCGGAGTCGTATTCGACTGTAGCCCTTAAGGAAGAGCTCAGCAAGTTATACCCGAAATTATCTGCAATTTGAATTGCTTTCCACATCGCATCATAAGTGGTAAAATCCGCTATTAACCCATCGTTTTTCCTACGACCCGATTTAATATGACTCAAATCTGTTTCGTTCCAGAATGACAAGGCACGAAAGTTCAGAGGTGTAGGATCATTATGAACGTGTGTTTCGTGGTGTTTCTTCAAACGTCGCAAACCAACTTCTATCGTTTTCTGCACACCCTCGACTTGTCTAAGGTTTGGGTTCGCATCCCTCACTCCGCAACCTTCAGACTGTAGTTTCGACCGCAGCGAAAGCCAATTCAGCATACACTGATAAAATGATGGAAAACCCTCCGCACTTGTATGATTTGACGAACAATCAACATTACTCCGTATCAAACCGACAAGAACCCCATTACCTGACGGATGCTCAACGCCTTTCGTCAAAGGAACAAACGTAAACCATGGATGACAACTATCTATTCTCAGTAAGCGAACATTCCGCGAAAAAGATGATCTCAAATAGAGAGGAACTCCATTAGTCAGACTTGCATCACCGAGGAAGTAAGTTATGTTCGTATCTGAACGGATTGATGCAGTCGAGTTAGCAGGAGGGATCGTCACAACGTCAGCATGTTGTCTCTCTGTACCATCACGGACACTGTTCCAAATTAACTCAAGAGGTACACTCATAAGCGATTTTGAGGCAATATGTTTGATATGCTCATCTGACTCAATCTGTGACGCATGTAATTTTCCCTGAAGAGCTTCAACAATTGCAAATACGGGCATGACATCCCCAAGATTTGTAGAAAGTTTCAGACCAGACATCAAAAAATGGGTAATATCGTTCTCCAAGAATTCAGGAGATGGTGCTCGGACTTGTATTTCGAACCGAGCCATTGCTCCTGGTGGGATTTTGATTGTATTTCGATCTGCTGACATTTCGTCCGGATTTCGCCTCCAGCATTCGGCAAGAGGACGAAAACCACTCCCATTACTTGAAACAATGAAGGCACCTGGTAACCCTTCTCCGCTGCTTCGCTGGGTGAAATTGTTGAAAGAAAAAGGTTTGTATTGTGGCGGCTGCACATTGTCTTCACAATTTGTTGAATTTTTCGAATTCGATTGCGAAGAAGTAGGTCCTCTATGAAAAGATGCTTTTGAGTGCCAGTCATGCAAGAGTCGAAGAACATCTGATCTTTCCATTGCCAAATCATGAGGTGAAATTGAGTCACGGAACTTGAATTTCGAATTGAATTCATGAGCTTGTTTGTTTGACTTCAAGAAGTTCAACAGTCCTGTCACAGGGTGGCCTTCGTATTTCCCGACTTGAACTGTTGACGGTGGGGCTTGCTTCGGAAGGTAGTCATGGAGACTGTTGCCGTCTCCAGCCACTTGACTGGCATCGCGACTGAATGCAATCGACATGCCCTCAACTTCTCCAACATCAATCGAAACAGTCAAAGGTATCGGGTTATGGTTGGTTAGACTAATATGTGTCTTCGCTATCTTCCCGCCATCTACAGCGCCTACTTTGAGTAGGAACGGAAGAAGTTTTGGCTTTAATTTTGGATCCCAACCAGAGTTTTCAGCTAAAAATTTCGAAAGTAAGTCTGAATCACCCTTTGATTTTCGACGGTCTTCGGGTGATTTGAGGTTTTTAAAGAAAGATTTCCCTAAACGAGACGATCGACACCACGACAAAAGCCGGTTGAACCCTATGATATCTTCGCTTCCCTTGTGGAATCCAACTGAAGAAGAATCTTCCAAAGAAACTTCAAGATGACCAGGGAAAATGAGAAGAGGTATTTTGTACGTCCCAGCTTCTTCGGGCGTAGTTACAACAATCAAAGAACATTGTTTTGGCAAGTAAGGATGGGCATCGCGTGGTGGTAAGAAATCTTGATTCCCCCCTCTTTTCCCTTTAACTTCAAATTTGTACTTTAGCACAATGAATCCAATCTCTTCGAACCCAAAGTACGGATCCCCTGGATTTGACTGTTGTACAATGGAAACATTGAATCTATTACACAGAGACTCCAGATTATTGGGATTGTCATCGTCAATAATTTTGACACCGACAAAGGTTAATGGGTACACCATATTGCTCAGAATACGAAGATCGTGTCTGATTTCGTTCGCTCCAAGATACATCTGCTGTGGCAATACATCCTCAGTCCCTTTCACAGCTGCGTATTGATTCATTGGGAAAAAGAGGTGCGATATAGCTCGACCCGACCCATCCCACGATTGAGCAGCAAATAATTGAGGGTAAGGGTGAGATGACTGCTCAATCAAGGCTTCAACTCTACCATTGAGTATCGTGACAGTAAATGGCAGTTCAAGGGTAAGGTGTTCATCACGATACGGATTTTGAAGAGTCTCTTCGCGCCATTGGTGATAAGATAGTTCTGTGTCCATTGTTCCTCGAATGACGACGGTCCCCATGAAATTAAATGATTCTTTATTTGAGTCTGAGAAATAGCGATCAGGATTTAATGAGCATTTGAGTTCTAAAACGTCGTCAAGGGATGATGCAGCTCCCAATATTAAAGAACCCAAAGCATTGTCGAAGGAGTCATCGCTGCTATTTTCCACTTTTCCATTTGACCCCTTCAGCCCAATTTTGAGCTTCAGCCCGATAAGCTTGGCCTCCCTAGCATTCTCTTCGTCTCCGGACGAGTCTATTCCAACTGTTACCCGCATGATTCTAATTGGTACAGGCGACTTGTTCTGTAATCCAAAAGATGTATGCAGAGCACGACTTGCTGTAGATATCATATCGAATTTCAGGCGATCAGGAAATGATTTCAGAAGTGTACTTGTTCCACTTCTGTTCTTGTCCGTACCACTTCCTGCAGAAACATCTGAAGACAAGTTCTTGTTATAAGTACTTGGTTGGAGCGATAAGAAAGGGACATTTTCTGCGTGTTCTAATCCAACGAAAAGGGTCTCAGCATCCGTTCGGATTTGAAGAAATCCAAGGTTCTTGTCGGGGTCTCCAGAGTCAATCCATTTTGACATTTCATCAAGATAGGTCTCCGATCCCTCGTCTGGCTCGATCTCTCCTTCAAATGCTGTGCAAATAGTGAGGATATATTGCTTGTCCGAGTCGGGTGGTAAATACAAGGGGCCGTCTACAGTCCATTGTCTCAAGACTTGAGATGGTCCGCTTCCGACGAGCATCGTCAAATCTGGCGCTGCCATCCTTACCGGATCAAATTGAACGCTTACAAATTCTGGACGAGATATCAATGCCTCCATCACTTGGAGTTCTCTATCTGGGAACGGGTTCGATAAATAAAGATCGAAGCATTCTCTCTCCGGTTTAATAGTATCCAGTAGAGAAGCTGGATTATTTTTCTCATCGCCATCGCCGTCATTGTCCGATGCGTGAATGGTATCGAATAAAGTAACCCCATTCATTGTAGTAAGCCTGGCATGCTCTGTGTTGGATTTTGTTGTCTTCTTCCTGGTTTCCGCGGTGGTAGTATCATAGTCGTCAAATTCGTCATCCTCTTCAGTTCTGGTATTTTTGTCATTATCATTCTTCGTAACACTAGGATGATAAAATGTAATAACATCCGGGATACGATATAAATTGTCACGAATACTGGAAGCAGATATCGGTAATTTGACAACGCCCCGGGAAGTATCAACGATCACTGTCGTTGTCACCTCGTATTGCTCATCCCCCTTAGGAAGAGATGATGGATTCATGTTATTCCGTCGCCTATACGTTGGATCTAAGGTATGCCTCAAATATTGTCGTTTGTTGTCTATTGCTTTGAGCACTCGTTCCCCCACCAAGTCTACGAGATCAAGTTTCGATGTGGAGCTTAGCGGCGGAGGAGATCTTCCATCCGGAACCGTCGTTGAGTAGTAATCGTCACTTCTAGCATTATCTTCATCGTTGTTCTCGTTAAAGCCACTGGCTTCATCCCCACCGCAATTATCAATACTGGGATACCTCGGAAGAAAAGTTACTGGAACAATTGCCACCTGTCCCGGCCCTAACGATAGACTCCCCGAAGGCAATCTCGAAACATGAAGTTGTTGTGGGATATCTTTTCCTTTCCATGAACGACCATACGCCGGCTCACTCGACCGGTTTGACGATGGTGACGACGTTGGGGTCGAATCTGGTCGCACTAGTACGGTCTCCTCGGGAATCGTCTGGATCGAATGAATCATGATCGCCTCTGTGGAATGCTGGAGAATGGTACGGCAAGATTTGATACGGCCGTCACAATTACAACACAGCGGACGAACAGGGATATTTCCATCTCATTGTGAGCTATTTATCAGTGAAAATGAGAACACCGGAGACTAACGGCATCAATCCTTAATAGAGGATGGTAGTCAATTTCACTTACCAAATTCAGCAGCTCAATTTGACTGAAAGTATGCTGACACGAGGGAACTCCCAGCATAGTGTCCTTTCGGATGGAAACCTTCAATCGAGCATCGTTGTTCTTGCTCCTGCTACATTGTGCAACTTTCGTCAACGTTGAGGAACAATAAAACAAAAGTAGAAGTGGCCAAGCTGCCATCAGCCATGGACGCTTCATCTTGGTTGTCGTTCCTTCACTACGTCTAGGAAGAGTTCCTGTTGCAGCCTTATTCGTAATTTACCTTGTGTAGTGGATGGGGCAAATCCAACAACCACAGACCGCAACGGTGTGTGCGAATTAAAAGACCAATTGAAAAAACCTCTCGTTTGACGCTAGTCGATGACGAGAACCAGGCCACCCCCGACCCCCAAAATCCCAAAAAATAATCATACCCTACGTACCGTCTGTACCATTAAAAACAAAATAGGAATATCATACTTTTTGATTTGACGAGCTCAGGAAAGACGTTTCATACAGTAAGGTACGAGTACCGAACGTGTAGACATACTCGTACTAGTGGCATTTTTCTCATACCGTACGTACTCTAATGTATTACGTAGCGTACCCTGAAAACGTAACAATAAGTATGACTATGAATGTAAAATGTACAGTCTTATTGTACTACGTCTTACCCTACTACCAGGTACCATACCATTACCATCATTACTTCTACATATTTGCAATACCAAAAATTAGGGATAGGGTTTGCGACAATGTGGTGAACTCCATGCCCCGAAGGATTAGAAAGCGAATGATGAATCAAATAAATATTAGTCGAATGAGTCAAAATAACCTTCAGTAATGATCATTCAGAATTCAGACCGTAGACCGTACGGTAGATAAATTTATGACCCCTGATGTACGGTACGTACGTACGGTAAGTACGAGATACCTGAAAAGATATTTTTTCTTACAACAACCTACGTACGTACAGTACGACAGGGGTCATGACCCCTGCAGTACGATACAGCACGAGACAACCGATGTTGCAAGAATCCTGAATTTCGGTCAAATTCCGGATCTCTAATCTTCACTTCGGAATGAATGAACGGAGTGAAAGACGGAAGCATGCTCGTACTCTTTTTTTTAACGTTCCGTACAAGAAATTCGCTACCCCACAATTCCTTGCGTAGAGAAGAGTACCAGTTTGTACGAGTACCCGTGCCCCGTCCTCCACCTACCGGGTGCGTTGGCGCGGTAACAGTTATCGTACCGTACAACATACTTACTAGACAAAATTGAGATGCAACAAATTTTGCAGTCGGCGATGGTTTGCACCGCTTGTCGTAATCGTGTAAAAAATTGAGATTATGTCTTGAATGTACCTTTTTTGTCGAAAAGACTCCGACAATTACAACAAATTTCCCCAAATACTTTGAACAACAGTGCCCGATGACACCAGGGTTGCCTGTATAATTAGAAGGATTAGACTAAAAGCAACCGTATTATAACAGCTAGCGAAGTATCGTTGTTCGGCGAGAGGAATCCCAGGGAGTCAACAGCAACTAGTTAAGAACTGAATAGAAACGTATCCACACGATATTCCGCTTTGAATATTACAAATTGTTAATCGACCATGAAAGGGAAGTTGAAAAAGTTCTTCAGCGGTAGGAACCTGTCGTCTGAGATCTCCGGATCCTTCGATGGTGATGCTGCTGCGCACGACTCGTTGCTTGGCAGCAACAAGGAGGAGGATGACTGGGATGCATGGAGCATTGACAAGAAAAATGACGATGCGAGTGATCCGGGCCGTGGTCGTCTAGACCGTCGGGCGGGAACGCGACGATCGCATTCGGAACGTCCGTCGAGGAGAAAGCGCTCGAAAAGCGAGGTGAGCAAGAGGCTCAAACGATTGGAAGGTGATTTCATGACCGCTCTGAACTCATCGAAGAAGAAATTCAGCAGCAAAAGTGTGGGTGGCGTCTTTAAAGGAAAAAGTTCGGACGTTCGTTCGAGAATTGATTCTCTAGCGCTGGAGCGCTCTACATCTGATTCTGCATTCGATACCAGCAACATCGACAGATCCAAATCGGAATCGAACTTTGGGCCGAAATCCACTAAAAAACTGCGCGGAGGACGACGCAAATCAATGCTTGACGAACCTACTACGAATAACGTCTCTACTCGGACCCGAACTAGGTCATTGTCCAGAGGGAGACGCTCTCTCAAGGCCGACGACCGAGAAGGAAGTTCCTCCCAGCGTTCTTTCTCGAAAGCCAGGAGATCGGGCTCCAAGAAACCATCGAGCAAACGATCGATCTCGAAGCCACGAAAATCAAAATCCACGCAGGACTTTCCCGAATTGATCCAACGAGACTCATCCGAAGGACAGAACAGTGTCTCGACCATGACCAAGGAATCGAAGCAGAAAAAGAAGAAGAAGAAGGACAAAAACATGGACAAGGACAAGGACGAGAGAAAGCAAGCTGGTGATGATTTTTCCGTACCATCCAAGGTGGAAATGAATGGCGACTGTGAAAGCCAAGGAAGTATTACCATGCACGATAGCATTAAGCTGGAAGAACCAACCCGTTCCAAAAAGGGAAAGGACAAAGAAAAGAAGGAAAAAAAGGAAAAGAAGAAAAAGAAGCGAAGCAAATCGAAAAGCAGTTTTCCAGATCTTCCTCCAGACGATTTTGGCGATGGTCTGGAAGGACTTGCAGAAGAGTTTAGAAGATCTAAGCAAGCTTATAGCAAAACTGGCTCTGAAGGAATGCCTTCCGGGGAACTCCCTCACGGGGAAGACTCGAACTACACGAAAGTTAATAGCATGTTCGAGAGCGCTTGGACTGGAATGGAAAGCGGCAATGCAAATGGCGATTCGAGGAATCCTTTCGAAGACGAAAAGAAACACAACACGGAAGATGATATTTTGCGACAAGCGGTCGACTTTGAGGTGAAACAAGCCGACACCACGAATGAAAAGAACGAAGAGATATTGAGACTTCAACAGGAGCTTTCGGCTGCGTTACAAAAACAGTTGAAAATGTCGGAAGAGCATATTGAAGAAAGAAATGAATTCATGCAAGTTTCGAGAGACCTCGACCGTTTGAAAGTTGAACTTGCAGAATCACAAGCCGAGCGCGGTGAAGTTATGGAAGAATTGAAACAGCGCGATGAGGTGATCGAAAACGATAGGAACCGGATTGCTGATCTGGAACAAGCAATCGACGATCAACTTGGAAAGGAGGAAGAACTAGTGAAAAATCTTCACCACTCAGAAGAAGAAATCGAACATTTATTGGAAGAAATACAGAAGTTCGAAAAGAAGTTGGACAACGGCGAAACGGATGGCGGAGGAGCTTCTTTCGTCGAGCTGCGCAATACGAAGAAAGAATTGACGGACAGGGAAGAGGAAGTCGTTGCGTTAACGGCAAAGATTGGGCTGCTTGAGAACGAGTTGAAAGAATCACTGACTGTCCCTCAACTCCAAATTGAAGAGCTGGATCAAGAAAACAAAGCATTGCAAGGGAGGTTGAAAGGAGAACGACTAGAATACACATCCAAGCTGTCAGCCAAGGATGACATCATTTCAAATCTCCGGTCAGAGCTCAACACTTTTACTTCCACTCCCGACGCCCAAGACCTTCAATCCGCACGACAAAAACTGACCGAGGCTCGAGAAGACGCTACTCAGGTCAGAGAAGATCTTGCCAGGACCAGGAAATATGTTGAAGAGATCCAGGGAGATCGAGAAGATTTAGTTGAGAAATACAACTTATTGAAAGACAAGTCTGTCTTTATGGAAAAGACTGTGAAGGATTTGAGCGAAAAGTCGGATAATCTGGCTAAAAAACTGCTCGTGTGGACCGAAAAAACTTATGACTGGAAGAAGAAGGCAGAGGCAGCAGAACGAAAATTACAGGAGCAGAAGGCTAGCAAAGACAAAGGTGGAAGCGAAACGAAAAGCGCGAATGCACCCGGAGATCCCCAAACTATGTTTTTGCAGGCCGCKATGGAGAAAGGCAAACCCGAAAAGAAATCTGGCTCGTGGGGAATATTCAAGAATGGCTCCGGAGACCAAGACTCGTCTCCCGAAGAAGGCGAACTTCGTGCACTTCGAGACAAGAACCTAGAGTTCGAAGCAAAGATTGCACAACTGAACAGCGACCTCGTCAAGATGCAAACGGCGCACAAAAACGAGCTGTACAGCACCAAGAAAAAGATTGCGCAGTTGGAGGGCGAGAACGACGCACTCGTCCTGCAAAATGCCACCCTCTCGCAGCTAAGCCAGAGGTGATCGCTCCCAGGCACGAACTGTATTTATATTATTGTATTCACAATCAAACCTATACCAAGCTCGCGCAATAACATATTTAAAGAAACTGTCTGTTGTGTATCTTACGACCCACGTGCTGTCTACTACAGTAAATGACATAAAGGTAGCGTTAAAACCCACTTGCATTCGACCAAGGTTTCGTTGTTTCTTTCATTGAGAATTCTCCAGAAACGGCCTGAGACTTCGTACGTCTCCCCTACAATTTTTTTTTGTTTTGCGTGAGTGCCGATGCCACTACCAGGCTGTGCCGGGAGTCCGTCCGTTCAGTACCCCTTGTCCCAATCGACAACGTACAGCAGGTCGTTTCCCTCGACGTACCGTTGGTAGTTTGCCAGCAACACCCCCGGCACGTCGCTGGCCTGCGTCAGGCCCGAGACATGCGGGGAAACCACCACGCCGGGTGTGTTCCACAGGGGGCTGTCCCTCGGCAGGGGCTCTTTCTCGAAGACGTCAAGGATCGCCGCCGAGATGTACCCGGACTCCAGGGCGGAGAGGAGGCTCTCCTCGTCGATCACGTCGCCCCTCCCGACGTTGAGAAGGACCGGGGATTTTCCCCCGCTGGCCCCCGCCGCCGCGGCCAGGGCGCTTCCGCCCAGCAGCCCCCTTGTCTCGGGGGTGGACGGGAGCACCGAGACGACGTAGTCGCCGGCCCGGAGTGCCTCGCCCAGGTCCAAAGTATACTTTTCCACGCCCTCGAGGTCCCCCTGCGCGCGGGGAATCCTGCCGAATCCGACCGTCCTCATCCCGAGGGCCGACGCGGCCCTTGCGATGCACCGGCCGATGTCTCCGCAGCCCAGGACGGAGAGGGTGAGCGAGGACAGGTACCGATAGTGCCCCACCGCCTCGCGGGATCCGGCCCATTCCCTCCGGCGCTGGTCGAGGGCCGATGCGGCAAAGGACCGCTCGTGCCCGATGATGCGCGCCAGGCACCACTCGGCGATGGGCGGCCCAAAGACCCCGGCAAAGCGGGTCAGGATCCACGGTTTTTCGAGGTGGGCGATGCCGGGGGCAAAGAGCGGGTCGACCCCCGCGTAGGTGGACTGGCACCACCGGAGGTTCCGGAGGCACTGGGGTTCGTGCCCGAGGAGGGACGCAACAACGGCCGGCTCGGAGACGAGGACGACCGCTCGCTCGAGAG
Source organism: Pseudo-nitzschia multistriata (assembly GCA_900660405.1). Classification (NCBI taxonomy): domain Eukaryota; phylum Bacillariophyta; class Bacillariophyceae; order Bacillariales; family Bacillariaceae; genus Pseudo-nitzschia; species Pseudo-nitzschia multistriata. Next base: position 81,086 of record CAACVS010000236.1, on the reverse strand, counting down.
CCTTGAAGGTGGCCGGGGAGAGATTCCGTGGATCGAACTCCACGGTCCCCCCGTACCCGGTGAGGGCCCCGTCCTCGACGACATCGAGTGCGAGGCCCTCGCAAGACGATAGGGCCTCGGCGATGGCCGGAATCGACGAAAAGACGGTGACGACCGGTGGCGGACCCGGCATGGGCAATATCGGGCTCGGGAGTGGGCCCGCTGGGATGGTCGATGCGGCCGATGCGGTTGCGGTTGTCGCTGTCGCCACTGCTTCTGTTGCGGTCGCTGTCGCGTGCTGTTTCTGTTTCTATTTCTGCTTTTGATCTTGCTTTTGCTGGTATTCCTGGGTATTATTCTCGTCCTATGCACCGGTTCCCGGTGATCTGTGCGTTTTCGTCTGTGACGACCATCTGCGATCATTGATGTGTCGGAAGATCTTCAGCTCATGCTTTTCCGAATTTCTTTGCTGGATTGCCAAGCGGTTGTGTTTCGTCAAACCATCTTTTTGGCGTGCGGAGGTCAACATAACATACCTACGATACGTACCTACTCACGCGACCTGCAGCCTACTAGTATCATACATTGTGAGGCAGTACCACGTAGTAAATCACGAGTCGATAGTGAGTGACAGCAATAAGCTCACCCACTCACTCTCACTCTTTATTGTAAACACGTAGTTATACGGCACTAAAGAGCACACGTACATTTTGCAGGTTATGAGCAACAAGTAAACATACCTCACCTCATCACCATCATCACCATTAACAATAGATTGATTTTCTATAGCGCTCAGACACAGAACGCAACTGCCAGTCCAACGACAGGCAACAAGCGTTTTCATCCGAGCCCGACAGCTGGATTTTTGCATCAACAAAAATTCCAGAAGAGAACCCAGTACAAAATCACGTAATAACCTACGGTACAGATTCTCAGAACACTGGTGTCACCACCAACACACCAGCCAATAAACTGCATAACAGTATAACACCATGGCACCGTCAAAGAAGAAGTCGTCAACACCAACAGGAGGAAGGGGAACTCGCAACACCCCAGCAATAGGCAAATACCTTGTAAAAACACCTCCGATGAAACCCATACCAGCTTCGAAACTCCAATTCGAGCCATACGATGGAACAATACAGCGAGAACTCCGAGCAATGGAAAGAGTATTCCCTCCACAATCAACGCCGGCAATCTATGACAAGGAACTATTTGCATTTAAACCCAAATATCCTCCATCACCAACAAGTTACATGGAACACCTCACCATTGTCCATACAAAAGAACTCAATAGCACCGACAAACTCACTGCACTTGGCGACAACTTAAAAGATCTTCTCCATATAAATCACTTTAAAATCATCGACAAGGACAACAGATACCATTACAGTATCGCTTTCATTGATTATATGAACAAACTACTGCCACTGACAAAAGAAACACCACCGGAGGCAATACTGACTAGGAGACAATCAAAACGCCCACCACATCTGACAAGCAGTCCGGAACCAACAAGTAGTCCAGACCCACCTTCCAGAGATGATATCCTCCAAAAACAACTACTCGACAAGTCAGCAACTGCTGGCGACCGGAACCTCAGGAACAGCAATAGCGACTCATCACTGAGCTCCCTTGACATTCCCCCTGCTGATCTAATTAAACAATTTGAGAAAGAACAGGATAATCAACGTCAATTAGAAGAGAATACGGATACAGAGCAAATCACCGACCCGGAGGATGAACCAAGTGTTGAGGACAGAATTGCACACTATGAAAAACAGTATGAAACAATTGACAGTGAGATACAATCCATAAAAGACAGCTTTGATTCCAGTGATTCCAAACAACATAAAACAACAATGGAAGACCAACTGAAAGCAAATGACGACAAATGGACACAAAGACTTACCACAATAGATCAACAAATTCTACAGTTGCAAACAGGATACGAACAGATTATTCAATCAACCACAAATGAACTAGCATCGACTAAAGAGATGCTCTCCACAACCAAGGACAAATTGGATAATACAGCGGCAGAGCTTCAAGCAGCTCTACTCACGGTGAACACCCTGAAGACAAAGCTGCAAACTCAGACAGCTGAAATCCAAGGGATCCTTCAAGTCAACGAAGACTTACAAAGCAACATAAACGCTGCAGCCACCACAACATGGGCACTGGACAAGAGAACAACCAAAGCCAACTCTGTCCTTGCATCGATCAAGAATGAAACAATTCAACTCAAAACCCTCCGGGATGAAGCCAGTAGCATCACCACGAGGACACCAACCATCACAGCAGAAATAACTGAACAGCTCAACAGTATCGTTGAACAAAGCACAGCAAAACTGAAAGAACGCACCAAGGAGATTGAATTTCAAGTGACCAGTGCAGTACTTGAACAGACGAGACTCATGGAATCAACTCTTGAATCGACCATCCAAGATATCATACAGGACAAATTGGAACACAAGGCCCATATTGTTCAAAGCTTAAAAGATACAGTTATCACACAAGCGAAACGTGAGATCGTAACACAAGCAACCGAAACGATCAAGGAACTTAACAATGACCTAACCAAAACAAAGAACAACCTAAAGCAGATCTGCAACAATCACTTGGCCAAACTTACATCACACAAACAAGAGATCACCCAAGAGATGGACCAATCCGCCTCCGCAGCCCAGGAAAACATAGCCATTACAAAACACATCGCAGAGGTGGATATAACCAGATCAGTTAAGGAACACTTGGAGACAGACCCAACCGTAGGGGAAACTCTCAACACTCAAATAAACTCAACAATACAAACCCTGGTGGCCTCCAGCGATTTTCGAACCGATATCGACACCACCATCCATGCATATGTAACCCAATCACCAACCTTGAAAGATCTTATTCAACACCAAGTAGAGGACATCATTCACAAAAACAATCGCAATACATTGAACMAACCAACCGAAAAACAAAATAAACATATACATAATAAGCACCAACAACACAGACCCCTGACGAACACCTCAATACCATTTGACACAAGAGGAGACAGTGACAGGAACTTTGACGTCTACGCAGATAGGAAGCACCAGATGTGGGATGAAAAATCAATCCATTACCACAACCACAGGATCAGCAAAGCAATCCACGCCATGGACTTCAAGGAATTCAACCACAACCTTATCCCAACGACGAATCGATACCTCACATCCACAGAATTCACCGCTATATACAATGAATTATATGGCATGATGCAACTGGAAAGCCTCCCATTGGTTCCCCTTGACAAACTCCCAGAACTTGAAACATGCATACCTCCGGAGCACACTGAAACAGAGGACAATATTAACAAAATCGGAGCATACATCTACCGACGTATATCTGGACTCCTACCGCCTACCCATGTACTCCTCCGGGGACTCATTTCCCCATACTCCCAAAACACCAAAGGATATGAAGCCCTCTATGCGCTGGCCCGTCACTCCCTAGATTACTTAAAGCCCACACAGAATGGGTGGGGACCACCATGGACAGCAACGGATGACCCTGGTTCATACGTAGGAAAGTTACAGGAACATATCCGCAACTGTCGCCTCAGTCGGAACCATCAGTACACTGAATTTGAACAGAGTCATGAGTTCGTATACCAAGCAATGACACATTTTAACTACACAGCTGGATGTTGTCTCCTGGTTCAGCTAGACAACCACCGCAGACTCACCCCAAACTTCAGGAATAAACCAGTCCCTGAACACCTGCAACTTACGGCACTCACCAACTTTATCCTTGACCACCCCAACATCACTCCATTCGCACAGAAACAATCACCCACGATCGTTACAAAGCTAGACGCAAACACCAAAAGGAAATTCGAGTATAAAAACAAGGTCCAATGTGAATGCTGTAAGACCTATGGTCACAATGTTGGGGATCAGATCTGCAGATTCAGAGCACAACTCCACTACGCTCAGCAATATGCCACCAAACAACCAGGAGAATTCAAAACGAATGCAATCAAACACAACAACATGAATACCAAGAAAGTAGTGAACCACTTTGAAACCATACTGAATGGACGCACTGTCACGGAAGAAGAACACGAACAAGAGCGTGAAGACCTGGCCCAACTGTTTACGACGATATCAACGGATGAATAGGATACAAGCCGTGTTCTTAGCGGAGCACGGCCTATCAAACACAACCATGATCCCCCAACAACGCAKGATAAGTTTGGGACCCTCAAACTCAAGGACAACAGACTTCCGCACCCACGCACTCAACCACACGATAATGACATCTTCATGCATTGCGTACCACCGAAAGCAACAAACAACACAACAAACGACACAGACACAACAATCAGTACACAACACACAACGCAGAGTGAACAACAGGATGAATTACGATCACCATTGTCCCCTAAGCAAACCAATAATACAGCTATTAGCAACAATGAGACTGTATCACTCAGCAACACCCACGATACTGACCCAGTACAAACAAAAATCCAAACCACTACCAAGCATACACAGATCCTACGTACCACAGATAACACCAATACTGGACCCACGCACAACCAGCACTACATAAATAACACTGAGGACCAATCCCACCCACAACATAAGCCATGTCACACACGCGCATGCAAATATACCCCGACAACCCCCGTAACGGAAAACCAATGCCCACAATGCCATAAACTGGAATATACAGACATGAATGATTTTATATATAACATGAGTGGAAATGACCTCACACCATTCACTATGTACGATAACTCCCTCGCATCTGACTACGATACCCGTACTCCATACATTCGGATGGCACATCCCACACTTAGGAAAAATATGAGAAAACGTATAATGATTGCGACCACAACAACCCACAAACTAATGCCCAGACCACCTCAGGCAGACTCAGGCGCAAATATGTCTGCCACGAATCAACTTGAACTTCTTCACGAATACAATAAGTACAAGACGCCCATACCTGTTGGAGTATTCTCAGCAGACGCCACTCCGGAAACAACACTATATGCATATGGAGAGGGCCATATACGAATAATTTCAGACCAAGGGAGTCTCATGCGTTGGAAAACACTCTATACACCCCAATCCACAGGCACGATACTCTCCCCCGAACACTACTGGGAAACACGTAGCTTCCACGCATTTCTACAGACAGGACAAGCAAACAGCAAAGGGACAGTAAGCTTCATAAACAAGCTTAACCAAACTATTGAATCAATCCAAACAGTGAGCCTCGACAATGGTCTCTGGTACACTACGAACAACGTCCTAATGGTAAATGAACTAGAAAACGTACACATTGCAAAGGAACTCCAAAAGTATCGAACGAACGCCTCCAAAGGCGCCGAAACTAGGATCAGTAAAGTATCGAACGACAGCGAGCAACACACAAGTACCTGGTCCTCTGGTCTATCTAAAGCACTGAAAAATCTAGAACTATGGCATCAACGATACGGACATATCTCACCCTCTACTCTTGTTAAAACACAGAAAGTGGTGGATGGCATGCCCCCACTACCCACATCGACACCCTTCTTCAGATGCCCATTTTGTGAGAAAAGCAAGATGACGAAATATTCTGGAAAAAGCAAACTACCAAAGGAAAAGTTCATTCCCGTGCAATCACTCCACATGGATCTCTCTTTTGTAAGTGGACCTCCCAATCTTCAAGGAATACTCAAGAACAACGATAAACCAGAGCCCACCCTAAAGAAGAGCCGACACGGACACATTGGATTCCTCACTATCATTGATGCTGCCACAAGAGCCCTATGGACGTTTCCCCTCAAATCCAAAGAACCACCACTCAAGATAGTGGATCAATTCCTAACAAGACATGGGATTGCAACCACAGACCCACGAAAAGCCATCATCACAACAACAGCAGATGGATACCTTGCAAGATCAAGAGCATTTCGTCACACAGCCCGTGAGCACTTGTACACAGTGTCACCAGAAGACAAGGCATACTTCATGGATCTACTTCCTCAACATCTAGACTGCTATATCATGACAGATGGTGGAGGAGAGCTTGCTAACTCCAATAAGTTTAAAAGTATGGCGAATAAACATGGATACAATACAATATCCACAGCAGCAGATGCCTCCTCTCAAAATGGCCTCGCGGAGCGACCTCACAGGACACTCAAGGAAAGAATTCGATGCCTCCTCTATGCAGCTGGCTTGGGAACCGAATACTGGACCGATGCACTCCTACATGCTACATGGCTCTATAATCGTACCTATCACCATGCAATTGATATGACACCAATGCAGCTATACACCAGCAGGGTACCTCTTGTGGATAACCTCATTACCTTTGGGGCAAAAATCACAGCTAAAAGACCAGGAACAAGACCAACAACAACACACCCTTGGACCTATGATGGAATCTTCTTAGGATATGGCCGTACAACAGACAACATCAAGTACTTCGATATACACACTGGAACAGACAAAATTGCTCGACACGACTCCAAAGATGAACTTCAATATGGCAACACACCAACAGAACGGTCACCAGCTGCTTCACACCTCCTGGAGACATTCACTGAAGGCAACAACATGACACACACCACCAATGCAGCACCAGAGCCAGTCAAACTACAATTCAAGGACCCTAGACAAAGGAATCCAGAGAACATTGTGGAAGAAATCCTATGAGACTCGCCACAATCATACACGGCAGCCGCAGCGAAGATGCAAATTCACCGTACGAAATTCGAACGTCCCAACATTACAGCACTGATCCCTGAGCTAACAACACTGGATATCTCCACTAATATGTACATGAAAGAGACGTCACACACACTCCCTCTCAAAAACACTAACAGCTTCCATCCAACCATGGGATTCATTGTTAGCAGTCATCCGGATATCACAGATGCGATTGAACTAACTGCGATTCAACCAGGTACAATTGCACACTCAAGGATTAGGGGATGGAAACGCCGACTCCGTGGAACAATCATCACTGCAGTTGATGACAGAGCTGTTCGCAACAGACAGGATATCATTGACACTATTCAGCATGCGAAAAACACACACAGGACCAATATAAAATTCACATTTGGATCCCTTACAGGCTTTGCATTGAATGGGGAAGGTGTCCCCACCCTCCAGGCTGATCAGCTTAATGTTATTGCCCATCACCTCCACTCACTAAACTATGGACAGGATCTATGGAAGAATAAACAGGAATGGCCGCAACCAATGATTCACCTGATGTACACAACAACAAGATTGAGATATCTAAACTAACACGACGGAAACTCATGCAAACACCACAATGGGATGGATTCCTACAGTCTGAATGGAAACAGCTCAACAGATACCACAAAGTGGGCATGTTTGGTGAACCAGTCAACACCACACCAGATAAAACTGTACTCCCTTGGGTGTGGACATACATTGAAAAAGAGAACCCACTAACAGGCATAGAGGAACCAAAATCACGGGGCACTTGTAACGGAGGAAAGAGATATGGAAAAGCAGTTACCCTTGCTGAAACCTACGCTGCATGTGTTGAACAGCCCATACATAGACTCACGTGGGCCCTATCAGCTGCACTCAATCTCATCTGCGTTGGATATGATGTGGGCAATGCTTTTGCTGAAGCGCCCCCACCCAAATCTCCATTCTATATGAAAGTCGATGAGCCATTCCAGCAATGGTGGACGGAATGCCTACATAAGGACCCAATACTCCCTAACCAAGTTATCCCTATACAGAAGGCTCTACAAGGACACCTGGAAGCCCCGAGACTGTGGGACAAATACATATCTGGCATTCTTATTAATGACCTAGGCTTTAAACCCACCACACATGAGCCGTGTCTATACTACTACAAACATGATGATACAGGCCTTACTATGATCCTCCGGCAAGTGGATGACTTTCTAATAGCAAATGCTAGTGAAGAAGTATGTGACAGCGTCCGACAGTTAATTCAAGCAAGAATGACTAATCCCCTTAACATACTGGGCACTATTCGGAAATTCAACGGCATTCATGTGAATCAAACCCGACACTATAACCATCTTCACTGCAGCACATATATTGAAAAGATCTCAGCCCACCACGGATGGGACTCGGTGAAACATACTAAGAATACACGCAAACGACCAACTCCAATGAACGAAGGTGCAGCCTATCAACGCAAAATACAGCTCTCCAGAGGCCCAACTGATCCGATCGAAGCCCACACACTACAACAATCACAGGGATTCAACTACAGACAGTGCATAGGGGAACTCATCTATGCCCTCACGATTTGCCGAATCGATATATCTATTGCCGTAATCACACTCAGCCAGTACTCACACTCACCTGCTAAAATACACTATGAGGCAGTAAAACACTTGTTTCTCTATCTCTTAGCAACGAAACACGAAGGGCTTACTTATTGGCGTCCGGAACCACGACCGGATCTACCAGATAACAAGCCCCCTACCCCATACACAGACCCTACGATCCTTTCTAAATTCTACCAATCCCAGGATCCCCTACAGATACATGGCTCATGTGACACGACATGGGCCTCTGACAGATTACAAAGGAGGAGCATGGGAGGGATAATTATGATGTTGGCAGGTGCAGCAATATATTACAGAACCAGATTACAGCCAACAATAGCCCAAAGCTCCACCGAAGCGGAATTCACTAACATGGCAGACGCTGGGAAAGCAGCCCTATACCTAAGATGGATCATGGAAGAACTCAGATTACCACAAACAAAATCAACCCCCATTATCGCTGACAACCATGGTGCTGTCAGAATGGCAAATGCCCATCAACCCACTCGGAGAACAAGACATGTTGAAATGAAACACTTTGTCATACTACAATGGACTGATGATGAACACATTAACTTTATTGAAACACGATCTGATGAGAATTACAGTGACTCACTGAGCAAACCGACAGGAAGAACCAAATTCCTAGAACACTCTGATATTTTCATGGGTCGATTAAGACCACAATATACATACCCTCACTTGTCAGACACCCAAAGCAGCCCATTTGTTGAGGATATAGCCACTATTCCAACCACAACAGACCCGGCAATCAACACATTCTGCTCCACTTGCAGGAATCTAGACCCACTTCAAAATTTACTATTTCAGTGTAAATTTGAATCGAGTGAGTCCCTAGATTCTGCAAGTGCGGGGTGGTGTGAGGCAGTACCACGTAGTAAATCACGAGTCGATAGTGAGTGACAGCAATAAGCTCACCCACTCACTCTCACTCTTTATTGTAAACACGTAGTTATACGGCACTAAAGAGCACACGTACATTTTGCATACATTACTTCTGTAGGTTATGGGCACGTTCTGTCCTTGGTATCTTTTTCGTTGTCACGACTAATTCTGGTAAACTCGTTTGGAAAGGATTTCACGGAACACAAAACAGAATCTGTTCTATCCCCAAAACCAACAAGTCCCACTGGTATTAATTTCCCTGGAGCGACACGAAACGACATGCCTCCCTCGGACTCGGAAGCTCTTTTTGGCCGCATTATTCGTGCTTGGGTTCTTCCGGGACGCAATGAACGGACGCAGTGCAGTGCAACGCAGTACTGTGCAACGCGGTACGGCACGGTGCGTCCCGTTCCCGGTGGTTTACGCGAACGACCCGTGTGCGACTGTTACCGGAGAACGAGGGGGGACTCGGAGCCAAGCAAGAGTCGTAACTGTCCACAAACGCGAATTCCAACTTGAACGCGAACCCCGCKATGGTTTCGTTGTCACGCATCGTCGATTGCTTGCGGTGTCAGCCTTTCGGTCCGCAAGACTTCCGCACAAAAACTCTCGTTGGAAAGCTCTCGGCCCATAATTTTCGGTTGCCAGCCCTTTGAAACACAACCCAACGCAACGCAACCCAACGCAACGCAAAGCAACGCACGGGGCACCATCGATTGCGCGACGAAACCCCAATCGAAAGGCGTGGGCAAGGCAATGGCAAACACCACAAACCAAACCCGAGGCAGGCGCAGCGGAAGCACCCTTCGCTCCGCTGCGGGGGGTGCCGCTGCAAGACTCGCCACGGTCGTGGCGATCGGGCTTCCGACCCCTGTCCGTTCGGTATTGCCACCCGCGCTCTCCGCCGCCACCTCGGAACCTGGCAACGCCTTTTCCCGGTCGCTTTCCACCGGAGACTTTGGCGCGGTCAACGAGCTGTTCGAGAACGCACGCATCCTGGTTCCCGAGGAATTCGAGGTGTCCGAGCGGGTGGCCTTTGCCGATCTCGACCTGACCATCCGGAACATCGAGTGCTACGACATGAGCCTCGGAGGCATCGCCGTGGACCACGAACGGACCTCCGACACGAGCTTTCTGGTCACGGTGGGCGTCTCCGGCCTCGACGTGACGTGCGAGATGAACTACGAGTACTCTTACGGGATACTCTCGGGGGACGGCTGGCTCAAGATCGAAACCGAGAACAGCCAGGCCTCCTCCTCCGTCTCCTTTTCGGGGACCGACTTCGATCGGGCGCGCCCCCCGACCGGCTCGGCGGTGCAGGGCTGCGAGTCCGACGTGGGAATCCGCGAGATGGACTTCGAAGAAGACCTCGCGTCGGAGGTCCTCGAGGTCTTCCAGGGCCTGGTCCGCAACGCCGCCGAGCGGGCCATCGGGGACGTGGCCTGCGAGGAGCTCTCCGTCGCCGGAACGAGCGTCCTGGGGAACCTGGTGGGAGAGGCGGCGGGCCGCCTCGAGCCCTACCTCGGCCACCTAGGCGAGGCTGCCACGGACCCCCTGCACCTGGAAACCGGCCTGGTGCTTCCCGATGACCTGGAGGCCCTGGACCTGCAGGACACGAACGGGTACGTGGGCCGAACAGTCAGCGAGATCCTCGGGTACCTGGATGCTCACCTCGGGGCGTCCGCCCCCGGCTCGCCCGGCCAAGACCGGCAGGACCTGGTGGTCAACTCCCTCCTTCGTTCCTTTGTCTTGGAGGAGGACGGGTCCCTCCCGATGGATCCAGCCTCGATGCCCTCCCTGGCGGACCAAATCCTCTTCGAGGGACACGACCGGCTGACGGAATTTTCCGTGACCCTGAACGAGATCCGCCTCTTTGGCCTCGATTCGATCACGAGGCTCAACTCCTTTCGGAGGATCGGAAAGCACACCCTCCAGAACGAACTGACCTGGGACTCGCTCTCCTTCGAGTTCGACCTCACCCTCGATATGAAGCCCTCGACGCTGGAGGATGCCATTCTGGTCGACCCGACCTCTCCCGGCATCCGCGAGGACTTTACCATCGGCTTTGCTCTAGAAAACATCGACGTCGAGGTCTCTCTTCTCCTGGTGCTCGACGGGGACGCCATGGGATCCATGGAACTCGGCCCGCTCTTCCATACCGAGAACCTCCTTCCCTGCGTGCTCTCGGTGGTCCACGACGCTAGGATTTCCGGGCTCGACGTCGATCCAGCGTACGTCACCGACGGACCCACCCTGAGCGGCTTTGTGTCCTCGGGCCTCGACCGGTTCGTCTCCGATTCGATCGGGGCCGCGTTTTCCGTCTACGAGGCGAGCCTCCGGACGGCCGTCCCGAACCTCTTTCGGACGGAGGTTCGCGAGGGGATCAACGCCTTCTTGTCGAGCGCCCGCGCAAGCAGCGGGGGCGTTCCGGGCTGTCCCGAGGCTCCATCGTTCGACGAGGGAGTCCTKGATTTTCGGGAGTTCCTCGATCCCGAAAGCGGCGGCAGCTACGGCGACCTCGTTCCGGCGATGAAGAAGATGCTCGACGAAGAACTGATTGCCACCGGCGACGAAACGGGACGACCCCGCATCAACGAGGCCCTCGTGGCTCCGTTCACCGGGGCCCAGTCGGGCACCAGGGGGACCGTGGTGTTCCCCTTTGACTTGTTCCGCTTTGCGGCGCCGAACACCGTCTCGCAGCGATTCGGAATGGAATCCCTCGAGCTCCGCCTGTTCGACCCCAAGATCGAGAACATCGACACCATCCAGAATCCAATCAGGTTGTTCGAACCGAACGCGACGAGCGGTCAGATCCTGGACAACTACGCCACCCTCGGCGTGCCACAGAGGAAGCTCCGGATTGGCGTCAAGGGGCGGATTGACGCGGAAGGGGATCCGGCGCTCGCCACCACCAACGAGATCGACCTGTCCGTGGAGCTCTCCGGCGCGGAGGCCTGGGTGTCTCTCATGGCCAGGATCGATGCCGGATCGCTCTTTCGCTTTCCGCTCCGGGACGTTGCCAACCCCGAGTGCTGGCTGAACACGCTCGAAAGCCCCGCGGCGATTGGCGAGGGCCAATCCACCGGCTTTGCCCTCGCGGGAGCGCTCCTGGACACCAGCGCGATGGGCTTCAACGTGTCGTGCGCCTCCTGCACCGGTGCGGGCCCCTCGGTCTTCCCAGAGATGATGGGGTCGCTAGGGGCCGCGGGCGTATCGGAGGTCCTCGGGGGCAGGCTCGTAAGGCTCGTCCTAGACCTGCTGCGCAGCGATTCTACCCAGGCCTACATCAACCACAGGTTGATGGATGCGGCGCTCCGCTGCCCGCACAGCCCGGAGTACGTTGGTCCTTCGGCGTCCTCTCGGGACGATCTCGAGCAGGAGTTTCCCTCCCTCGACCACGGGTCCCTCGAGACCCTCGTCTTTGCGGCGGCGGTGGCAGCTGAGATGGCGACCGTGGTAGTGGCAAGAGCACACGAATCGTACGATCTCGAAACGAGCTTTCCCCTGTCGGCCCAACACGACCTGGGTGCCAAGGACGACGCCCGGCTGGTGGACTTTACCGCCCTCGAGGAATCGGTCGGGGAAAAGGCGAGCTCAGGAATCGCCGGATTTCTCGCGTTCCTCCACCGCGGTGCCGACGACCCAGGCGGCAATGGGAGCCTGGGAGTCAATAGCATTCTGCGGGCGTCGCTTCTCGACAAAAACGGAGAGTTTTCCGTTTCATTCGAGGGACCCGAGGCCACGAACGACGAAACGGGAATATCGCTGAAGGAGCTCAAGATTTTCGGGCTCGACACGATCTCCGAGCTGAAGGTGTTCGACGCGGTTGGGGCCCAAACCCTCCAGAACAAGATCAGGTGGGACGAGATCCGGATCCAACTGGTGCTGTCGCTGGGACACAAGGGAGATGCTTCCGCGGCTAAGAAAAGCGAGATTACGGTTTCCGTGGGACTCTCTGGTGTCGATTTGTCGCTGGCTCTGTTCCTCGAGATGGATCTCGATCGCTTGGAGGCCCTCGAGTTGTGGTCGATCATGGAGACGACAAAAATTCTCCCGTGCCTCGTGTCGGGGGCGCGTGAGGCACGTTTCACCGAGCTCGAGCTATCGATCGGTTCCTTTGCCGAGGTTTCGATCGACGGGTTTGACTCGAGCGAGATCGGTTCTGCTGCAAGCGAGAGCACGAAGCTCTTTCTGGAACAGTACGGGGAAGGGGTTGCCTCGTCGATGCCCAAATTCTTTGATTCGACGGTTCGCTCCTTGTTGAACAATTGGTTGAAACACTATACGGGTGAGTTGGCGTCCGACATGTGCAAGCACTCGCCGTCGAGGGGTTCCGGGTTTGTAGATCTTCGTGACCTCTTGCAAACTGCTGCCATTGCCACCCATCTTGGCGGGACCGGGCTTTCCGGATACGGAGACACCTTCCGAACAGCACTCGGTTTTGTCCGGGACCTGTTCAAAACCGATGAATCTACTGGGCTCTCCGGGTTCAACACAGTGGTTATCGAACCACTCACGGCATCGAACGACGGTGGGGCGGGTGCGATCCATTATCCCGACGATTTGTTCCACAGCGAAGAGAAGATCAAGATCGGAGCACTGGACACGAGTGTCCAGTTTCGAGCATACGATGCAAAGGTCGAGAACCTCAATACCGTTGGGGCTCCCCTCGAACTGTTTGTGGGAATCCCGGAAGAGCCGTATCTCCTTAACAACACAATAACGGCGGGGGTGGGGGAGCAGCCACTGCGATTTTCCTCAACGGTTTTGCTCTCGCTTCAGGGCGATGGTGAGTGGCGGCTCATTGAAAGGAAAGATTAATTCTCTTTTTGTTGTCGCGAACTTACCTTCATTTTTTTTTTTACGCACACACTTTCACTCCTGTTGCGCGCAACCCTTCCCCCGTGATTAGACGATATCGAGATTCGCAACGAGATCGATTTGAACCTCGAGTTGACCGATGCAAATATCATCGTTTCGACCATGACAAAGATTGCGGAAAACAGGTTGTTTGGCTTCCCTCTCCGAGACGTTTTCGATCTAAATTGCTGGCTTGCGACCATTCCGGCACCAGAATTGGACCCCCGCGGAGTTCGAGTGCATGACTCCGAAGTGACGGTTTCGTTGTCCGACTTGTCGTCCAGCGTTGGAGCGCTTGCTGTGTCGGCCAAGTGCGCGAATTGCTCCAGTCCAAGAATGGTGGAGTTTGTCGATCTGATTTCTTCCCCAGACGCAAGAAACGAAACAACGGATGTTGCGAATGCCCTTCTCGAGTATGTGACGCAGTTGATGGGAGGAAATTTCCTCCAGGTTCAAATGGACCGAATTCTCAACGATGCTGCACGGAAGTGTCCTCACAGCCCGTCCTATGATCCCAATGCGATACCTCTTGTGTACGAAGCGTTCGAGGCTCCTGATACAAGCTATTCTATGGGGTACCTCATTCTCCTTGGCGCACTAGCTCTAGCAGCTGTCATTGTCTTCCTAATGATCATCATTCTTGTTCGGTGCATTGTACAGCGCCGTCATAGCAAATGGCTGTTCAAACTCCCCCCGCATCAGATGAAGAAACTGGCGCAACAACAGAAGTCCGAAATGGATTTAGAGGAGAAATTAAACCGCACCACAAGTTCGATGTTCCTGAGCAGAGACATTCCATGCATCGTACGCTTCGTGGTGCCGGTTGTGATCATCTCCAATGTAGCATTCTTTCTCTCTGGTCATTTGAGTCTGGGAGCTACGGTCAATATCGAGGCCGAGGTTGCCGGAGAAACCTTTACCATCGAGAATTTTTTCGAATTTTCTATGGCGCGCTCAACGATCGACATTTGGAAAGCCGGTGGTTGGGAGCTCGCGATTCTCATTCTACTCTTCTCTGGAATTTGGCCGTACACCAAACTATTGATGACTCTCTGGCTTTGGTTTTCCCATCCGTCGAAGGTATCCATCTCTCGGCGAGGCTCAATTTTGACATGGTTGGATTGGTTGGCGAAGTGGTCCATGATTGACATTTTTGTCTTGGTAATTAGTATCGCTGCCTTTCGCATTTCTATCGAGAGCCCAAACGCTGCATATTTACCAAGTGACTTCTACGCGATTGAAATGATGGTCATTCCTCTCTGGGGTCTGTATGCGAACATGATCGCTCAATTGTTATCTCAAGTAACTTCCCACATCATCATTCATTATCATCGTCAGATTGTGACCAGAGGAACAAGTCGACTGAATGAAAACCATCTTCCGGACGTTGTGGTTCCAGCGTCGTTGGATGCCAGAGCCCAGTCTCAGCCCCATGAACAGGAAGACCTTCAAAACAAGATGCAGTTGCATTCACTGAATGCCGGGCAAGAGCGATCCCACTCTGCCGAAGCCCTCGACGAAATTTTCATTGAAGAAAGTTCTAGTGTTCCGACTCCCAAGGCCGCTACTGAGAACAAAATGTCTCTCAGTTCATACCAGTTCAGTCGCCCTCATCGCGGCGAAAACGAGAAACTTGTTGTTCGACGTTATGTAAACATGATACTTCCTCTTTGTGGCTGTTCCCTCGTGATTTGCATCGCTCTTGGTTGCATTCTACCGTCATTTTCCCTTGAATTGTTAGGCATTGTTGGAGTTGCTGTGGAATTCGGACAGGACTTCGAAGAAGCGACTGTGTATCACAGTGCGTTTTCGGTCATCAAACTGCTTTTTGATCAAGCAAGTTACTTGGGTACACTCAGAGATTATCTTGGGCTTATAGTTCTCTCCATCCTTTTCGTCTCAACGATTTTATTCATTCCAATTATTCAATCGATCACGCTTCTACGCCAGTGGTTCTCCAGCACCACGATTACTGAAAAAAGAAAAATCTCTGTTCGTATCGAAATTCTACAAGCCTGGCAATACCTTGAAGTTTATCTCGTTGCTCTATTCGTTTCAAGCTGGTAAGATTCTATTTTCCCTGTATTGGAACTCGAGTAAATTCATGAATTGTTTTTCTCAGCTGTAATACTCATGTTGTTCTCATTTCCTTGACAGGCAACTCGGCTCAGTTTCGGACTTTATGATCAACGAATATTGCAAGAATCTGGAAGATACATTCGCACAGATGGTTTACTTCGGCGTTCTAAAGGAAGAAGATGCACAGTGCTTCAGCGTAACATCTCATATTGAAATGACTTCTTTCTTCTTGGTAGCAGGGGCCGTTATGCTATCGTTCCTTAGTAGCTTTGTCTCCAAGGGAACTTTCCAGTATCTCCGCGACGAGACAAACGTTGCACAACGTCTCGAAGGAAGAGGTGATTTGACAATCAATTCAGGAGACGGATCTCAACAGTATGATGATGGAAACGAAAGAGATGATATTGGCGTTGTTGCAAATATCCGGCAAGTGCCTGTCCTTTTCACCGACACCTTCCGTTGGCTGCTATCATCAATTGCTCAAACAGGGTATGCGGAATCAGGAGATAGCCACTGGTCACTTCCAGAAGCTACTGTGGTAGCTGACGGCCTTCCGAACGATAGCAGACTCATCAAGGGTACATATGTGTCGAACTTGGGTTCTGAAAAGGAAGTTGACCAAGTAGCGAACGGCAGTTTTCAGGAGAAAGGAAGATATCCGGAGCGAGGGAAGTCAATAACTTCCGCAAGCTCCTTCAAGTCATATCATCATTCTTTGAAAGGGAGAAAACTGATCCATGATGACGATGGAGACGAAAAACGCCACCACAAATATTCTCCTAAGCAACAACAAAAAAGACGTGAACGAAGATACTTATCTAGCTCCCATGGGCAAAACAGTGTTAACAGTCAGATGGAATCTGTAGGAAGCACCTCCGAAGGAGAGCATTTCGAAGATATTTCCTACAATTCGATGCAATTTCCCTTATCATCAAAAAAGCCTCCACCGCCATCTGAATATCGTTTGTCAAAGAATTCTTTAAAGCCCCCTCCATCTTACTCCTCCCCAATCGAGAACAAACCTACTATCCTGACAAAAATGCCATCATCTTCTTCGCTTCCATCTTCTCCTCGATCGACCTCGAGAATGGACGACTGCACTCATACCACGATCAACAAAGAATACGACGACGACACGGTATTCACAGGGGAGGACGAATACAGTAGAGTGAAATCGATCAGTGACATCATAGTGGAAATGGACAACGATGCCAATACACTTCACTTTGATGACGGAAGTTTTAGTCAGCAATCCAGTTCTCGCCATCAATTCACTTGATATCCAATAAGAATCGTTTTCAGAAATTCATATATTCCTCTCGAGTTTATCACCTAGTCTCACTTGGTTTCATCAAGTTGTCAAACGCCAGGTGACTCAGTCACACAATGAAAAGCACTGTAGAAGGAAGAGTATTATATAACCTCCTTCATTTTCTTATTACAATGCAAATAATTTTTCCTATTACTAGTACTATTGCAGTATTTAATACTAGCACTGCTAGTAGTATGGTAGTAGTATCTAACTACTAGTAATAGTCGTTGTCTCTTCGCACTGGAGTCCTCCTTGCAGACTTTGCCCAGCGGTTATGTCTGAAAAATGTACGTGAGCTCTCGTTGGATGGTGGTACCATTGTATCCTTTAAGGTGGAATGATTGATGGTGCTGTGGGTCGGGGGATCGTCTACTAGTTCTTGACTTGACCAGGTATTTCCTCATTGGAGAGGTTGTAGGTTAAAAAAAATTAGAACGTGTTGAAAAGAAGTATTAGAAAGAGGACCACATGGCACAATACGAATCACGAGTAATTAGTCTTGCGTGATTCTATTTGTTTAGCTTGCGGTGTTCAGAGTGCAGTACGGTACTACGATACCACTCGTTAAAACTGTACTATTAATCCCTTAAAAAGTCCCTCTGCGATGTTTCCCAGGCAAAGTGACCATCGATCCCATCCCTGCGGAGGACATTTCTGAAATTTATCTCTTTGATTTTTTGATGACTACTCGTAAAGTACCTTGCGAACTACGATTCCTCTCCTCAAACACATCAACACTTCCACTACGATACGGACAACATAACCATAATCGAGCATCGCCCCCATCGAGGAGCCGAACTTTTCAAGAACTAGTGAAATAGAGACGGCAAGAGTTATTTCTTGGGTTTCGATTTTGCCTTGATTGCGAGGTTGATTAGATTCGAACAGAACCCGATACGCTTGAGCAACCATAGACCTACCATGATCCGACTGTTCACGCTATTGTTCCTGTGGTACTCCTGCTCTTTCGTGCACGGTCGTCCGTATATATTACTGACCAACACCCGATCCAAGTGCTTCTCGGTGATCGCGCCACACGATCAAGTGATCACCGTTGAATACCACGCGCCGGGTAAGTTTTGTCGTTGTTGGTTGGTCACGAAGTTCTAGATCTAGAAATGGCCGATTTTTCACTCATCGATTGCTGGGCGATATACGAATTTTTTTTGCTTTCGCAGACTTGATTCTTCCGCCAGATACCATGGCAGAGGCGACCCAAAAAAGGAGGCTGGAACAAGGAAAAGAGGAACCAGCAGGCTTGGATTCGGAATGGAACAAGAGAATGAAAGAAAGGCTCGAACGGATCAAAAACAAGAAGATGAGAGATACGTCGATCACGGTGATGCAACGAGGGTTATCTTTTAGCAACACAAAAGACAATAAGCAAACCACGAACTTCGACGAGGAAGGAAACATCGTAACATCGGGTGCGGGACGCATTCGAGAAGAACTGAGTCAGGAGAACGGTCGAATCGAATTCCTGACCGGGAAAGATGCGGGAACCGTGGAAATTTGCGTTCAATCCATCTCGGCTAGTCCAAAGAGACCTGCCCGGTTACACGTGATGGTGAAAGACGAGGCGTCCGACAACGAGTTCGACGACGACGATGCCTATTATGACGACGACGATCACGTCTCGGACAGCAAAGCAAATACGAAAAAAGTAAAGGATCCAGATCACTTGGAACACAGGGAACTCACTCAAACAATGACTCGACTGGAGCGAGATCTACAATCTCTACAGAACCGGATTAAGGCTTGCATAAACAATGCTGATTTCAACAAAGACCAAGAGCATAAATTCCACGAACAATCCGTTTCCATGAACCGAGCCACCAAATACTGGCCCATAATCCAGCTTATAGTGCTGATATTGACGGGGTTCACTCAAGCGAACCACATTGTGGGGTATCTGAAGTCTCATCGTATCGTATGATGAGTTGAAGGAATGCGGACGATAAAGTCGTGCAGAAAAGGCATACCTGTGCCGAGTCGAATGGTATGCGTTAACGTGAGCGGCCGAATTCTTTCATTTTTTTGTTTTACCAAACTACAACTAGACACTATAACTTGTCATTGACGTTTCTTTTATAAAGCAAGGCTTTTATTGTCGAGAAATGTAGGTTGCGTGGCTTATGTCGTAGAACAGCATGCATCTTACTAGGAGAGGACAAAACGTATCACCTTCGTTGGTGCTTTTCATCATAAAGCGAGAGAGTCGCGGCCAGAGCATCACTAGCCGAAGAGTTTTTGAGGATGGGTGCAGTGCTACGTTATGTGTGTATCGGAGAAAGTCTTCTCTCTAGCCCCCGCCGACTCTCATCTGGCCCGAATCGTTGAATCCTCTCGAGAGATTTACGACTTCTCTGCAATCAGAGATGAAATCGGATGGTTTCTCGTCATCGGACAAGGCAATGGCTGCATCGATTTGGTTTGCTTTCTTCAACAGGTCGGCGTTCGTCAGTTTTTTGCTCTCGCTGGCATTTATTGCCGTTTGTGCCTCTGCCTCCGTCCGAAGCTCTTTGTCTTTTTCTGCCTTGGCGAGCGCGGCTTCCTTTTCGGCAGCGGCTTCCATTGCTGCCGTTGTCTTGACTTCCTCGATCAGCCCGATCAGTTCTTCGAGGCCTTGTTGTTCGTCCCTGTCTCTTGTTGATTTCGACGAAGCGACGAGGTATTCCGAGAAACCTGGATCGGTACACGCTTCCAACCTCCTCGAAATCTCCGATTTCACATCACCAGAAAATATAAGCGAATGGTACAATCTTTCCAGCCGTTCATCGTCATCGTTCTTGCCTTCTTCCTCCTCGCATGAATTTTCTTCTTCCATCAAATCATCGAGGATTCCGAACAATGTCACCGGTGCCGTTCGTGGTTGTAACGTATTCCCAACATGATCCACGCTTCTTCGCACCGTTGAAAATGCGTCGACGCTTTGCCGACACCCGGCAATCACCGCGACGGCAAACATTGTCGTTGGAAGGATCATATCGTGTACGATGTCGTCGCTGTGGCTAATATTTTTCTTCTATCTCTACTTTGGTCGGTTGCAAGAAACCTACAGTAACATACAACGGAAAGGATGCTGTTGCTTCTTTGTGTTTGTGGCGGGTGTGATTGGTGACGAGCAAAGTGATCACTGACAGAAAAAGAGAGTGAAGGAAACGAAGCAAGGAAAAACCAAAAACGCACCCATACCAACACCTAGGTACCGTACGTATGTATGTATTCGTATGGTCATCCCTGGCAACTACATACTACTCATGTATATAGAACATATGATATTCCACAGGTGTAAATCAAACCTCAATGGTACTATGGTACCGTACGGTATGGTACTTCTAGCAGTCTTCTTGTACCAATAGAACAACAAATAGCAGTACTAGCTGGCCAAGGTTAGGGGTCGATGGTGGCCATACCGTATTTCGTTCAAGAAACACACTGGACACCACTGCTGAACAGAACCCTTCTCATTCTCGTTCCGAATGAAGCCACCGTGATGAAAGAATGAGTCACGTTCGTGATTGATTTCGAGCGAAGTATTCTCACTGGTGACGGTAACTTTCACGGCGATAGATGTCGACAAAATAATTCGCAGTGAAATGTCGCGACCACCGCCCCCTAAATAATTTCAAACCACGTCCAATGGAAAAATCAGTTTTTGTATTGCCATCTTGCATCACATCGTCGCTGTCTATCCTCACTCCACATTATTTATTTCTTCGTATTTCAGATGGTTGATGAAAGGAGTGAGAAGAAACACCTGGAATCCCCCCACTCTTTTTTCATGATGATCAACAAGCCTTTTTCTGATTCAACAACGTTGACAGTTGTTAAGGTGGCTTCAAAGATTTCAACAAATCTATTTTAATTTTAACAACACTCTGATTCCACCCCGCGACACATCATAGTCGTCGTCATTTTTCTCCTATGGAAAAAGAACGGTATGTACGAAGTAAGCATGCACGCTCCCGTGGTTCGCCAAGCGAGCGCACACAACCTTGATCTGCAATTTTTTTGATATCTCGTTGATTTGCAGCATTGTTGGGCATGGCCCAGTGAAGGTATCCTTATTTTTTAGTATACCCCTCCCGCAGTGATCACAATAACGAAGACCGTTCTTTTGGTTTGATAACCTGAAGAGGCGATGTCACCACGTTATGAAAGAGTCTACCAGAAGAAATGCTCCAATCAATCATCAATTAAAATTGATCGTTTCGCTGGCTTGATAAAATCATTGTCGTGACGAGTCTTGGTCTAGTAACTCAATTTCACATTTTTTCTTGCTGGTTTGTGAAACTACTGATCTTTCCAGATACATGAATATCATCTGAACAAATTGACAGAAAAAAGACTCGTACCACACAATAGAAATCCCCGACATGTCAGCTTATGCATTGCCGGGTTTATTCCCACCGATCGACAAGGTATCAGAAGCCAAAGAAGTGAATGAACCGGATGCATCGTTCTCGGATGGCGGAAATGAGGGAGACAGCTCATGTGCGAACGCTCACGAGTCATCAAGTGACAAAAACTTGCCATTGCATCACCAAAAGGGAAACTGCAGCAATTACAGTACTCTCTATGGAGCAGACTGCGGTAACTCTTCTCCTTCATCGTCAAACATTGGCTGTCTTCTGAGTTCTGCGGCAATTGCCGTGAAGGAAGCTAAAATAGACCCAATCCGGTGGATTCAATTTGTAACGGGGTCGTATCCACAACAATATGCAAAACAGATCGGGAAAACCCTTCGAAGGAGAGTTTCAGGTAGTAGCGGATCCTCGCAATTATCTCCAGTAGGTAGGACGGCTTCAATCCGAACACGTCGTGATCCTTCAAAGGGATCAAAACATTGCACTAGCAGTTCAAACAGCATTAGCAACAATAAGAAAAGCCCCCAAAATGAAGCGATCGAATTCGAACTGGCTATTACTCTGAACGGACGCAGATATACAGCTAAAAGAACTATGCAATGCATTGTGCAACTTAGAGATGATTTGATAAGAGAAATGAAACGCAGGAGGGAATGGTTGACGGAAAGCCAAGCCATGCCATCGCTACAGCTACCTTACGAAAGTAATGTGCACTCTTTTTACACAACTCCTCCTCACAGCATCAGTACTCCCATCACAACAAAACCAGAACCAACAAAAAAGCACTGTTACGCTGTATCAATTCCAGAAATACCTCCTTTAAGTGGATGCGATGATCGTGATATCGGAATTGTGGGAAGAGGCTTTACAATGCTCCATCAAATGGTTACATCGTACGTTCCTGTGATGGAAAGCTGGTTAAAGAACGTCATGGAAATCGTTCCTCAGGACAGCGAATGTCTCATGAATTTTTTGTGGGAACCTGCAACAGAAATCCCCTCTGATACTTGCAAGAGTGTCTCGGACAGCATTAACAACAACAATCTCACCGGCACATTAAACAAGTTCAAGCCTAGCTCAAGCATGGCGACCTTGTGCTCTATCAAAGAAATGGATTACGACATGGAAGACGACGATTCAGATGACGAAGATGCTGCCTTCTCCGACAAGTGGAAAAATTAGGTTGGGAGAGCGGATATCTCTGGTGTTTGTAGCTATTCTGGACTACTTGAGTTGTAAACGAAAGAATAACCGACATATTTTAACTGCATTAATTGAAATCTTCCAGAATTGAAAATTTATGAAACTTTCGCTGTCACTACAGCGATTGCTCTCAGCAGTGAAAATGTACAGTAGACTCTTGTAATACGGGGAAAATGACAAATATAACAAGTAGCGTTAATTTTATTAAACAGGATCTAGTTTTTTAACATAAAATGTTTGATCAACAAACCATGTAAAGTATACACTCAGGACTTGTCATCTAGAAAATTCCAACTATTGTTTCTCTTCATCACGATCAGAAATTGCGTACGCTTCGTCTTCAACTGACTCTGACAGTTCGTCAAGTTTCTTTAAGTCTCCTTCCCGAAATTTATCCAGTTCTCGCTTGAGATCCTTAATGGTATCATCTTTTTCTGATAACGTATTTTTCAATTTTATAACGGTCTTCTCCAATGCAAGAACAGCTTCTTCGGAAATGCTCTTCGAAAAAGAAGATTCCTTCAGGCTTGCCAAAGCTGTATTGGCTATTGCATTTAATTTTCTGCATTCTACAGCATGACTTGCGAGCGTTGATTGATGCTGGTTCTCGAGATATGTCACCTGTCTTCGTAGTTGCATATTTTCCGCTGACAATGTATCGTACTCCGCGACCATATACTCTAATTCCTTTGAGACAGGCTCCTCAGCTTTGTCTTCTTTCGAAGTGGTTTCAAGTTTTGATTCTTCTTTTTCTTCCTGAGTGACTTCTACAACCTCCTCTGTCTCTGTCTCGGCCTCGGCTGGTTCGTCTTGTTTGGCAGTAGGTGATTCATCTTCTGCTTCAGCACTTTGAACTTCTGGTTCTTCATCAGCTGCCACAGATTCTTGCTCTGTCTCAGCTGGTTTTTCTTCTGCTTCGGCACTTTTCACTTCTGGTTCTTCTTCAGCTTCAGCAGGGTCTTCGACCTCCTCTGTTTCAGTCTCAGCTGGTTCGTCTTGAGTGTGCGCACTTTCCACTTCTGGTGCTTCTTCCGCCTGTGTGGCTTCTTCCGTCTCTTCCGTCTCTTCTGTCTCGTCCTCTGTTGGTTTTTCACTTTCCCCTGTTGGTTCTTCTTTAGCATCAGCAGCGTCTTGGACCTCTTCTGTCTCGGTTTCGGCTTGTTTTTCTTCATCATCAGCTGCTTTATCTCCAGTATCAACACTGTCCACTACTGGTACTTCTTTGGCATCATCAGTGTCTTTCACCTCTTCTGTCTCAGGTTCCTCTGGTTCTTCCTGTTCTTCAGCTKGTTCATCTGCAGTGTCTGCACTTTCCACTGCTAATTCTTCTGCATCCTGGGTGGTTTCAGTAACCTCTTCTGTCTCGGCCTCAGCTGATTTTACTTCGTCCTCAGCTGCTTCATCCTCAGCCTCAGCACTTTCTTCTGCACCCTCGGTGGCTTCAGCAACCTCCTTTGTCTCAGCTTCAGTCGGTTCTTCCTCTTCCTCGGCTGCTTCATCCTCTGTCACGGCACTTTCCGCTTGTGGTTTTTCCTCAACCTGTGTCGGTTCTGCAGTCTCTTCTGTCTCGGGTTCAGCCGGTTCTTCCTCCTCCTCAGCTGTTTCATCCTCTACCTCGGCACTTTCCACCTCTGGTTCTTCCTCGGCCTGTTTGGGCTCTGTAGCCTCTTCTGTCTCGACCTCAGCTGGTTCTTCTTGCCTAGTCTCTTCTTGCTCATCTTCGGTCTCGGGACTTTCCACTTCTGGCTCTTCTACATGGGTAGCTTCAGCCACCTCTTCTGTATCAGCCTCGGTAAGTTCCTTTTCATCAGATGCTTCATCCTCTGCTTCGGCACTTTCCACCTCTGGTTCTTCTTCGGCCTGAGTGACTTCTGCAACCTCTTCAGTCTCTGTTTCGGCTGGTTCTACTCCTTCCTCGGCTTGTTCCTCTTCTGTTTTAGCATCCTCAGCTGGTTCTTCTTCAGCCTTAGCGGTTTCTGCGACTTCCTCTGTCTCGGCTTTGGCTGGTTCTTCTTCTGTTTCCGCAATTTCCTCTGCTGGTTCTTCTTCAGCCTCGGCGGTTTCNCGGTTTCTGCGACTTCCTCTGTCTCGGCTTTGGCTGGTTCTTCTTCTGTTTCCGCAATTTCCTCTGCTGGTTCTTCTTCAGCCTCGGCGGTTTCTACGATCTCCTCTGTCGCGGCTTCTCCTGGTGCCTCTCCTGCCTCGGCTTCAGCTGGTTCTTCTTTTTCCTCGGCCGGTTCTTCTTCTGTCTCGGCACTTTCTACTGCTGGTTCCTCTTCAGCCTGAGCGGTTTTCGCAACCTCCTCTGTCTGGGCTTCGGGCAGTTCTTCTTCCTTGGCTGGCTCGTCTTCTGTCTCGGCGGTCTCCACTGCTTGTTCTTCGTCATCTGTGGGAGCAGCCTCTTCTGTTTCGGCACTCTCCGCTTTTGGTTCTTCTTCGTCCTTGATTTTTTCGTCGATGGCCGCGTCGGGCTCGGATGTTTCTGGTCCGGGATCATTTGATTCGCCCTTTCCGTCCTCCGAGGTTTCAGCAGACTCCGTCTCGGACTTCGAAAGGTTTCTTGTTCTGACCGTTCTTTCGGTGCTGTTAGCCTCTGAAATGGGTTCCATCTTCTCGGGCTCCGAAATGGGTTCTAATGCTTCGGGCAGCGAAGTAGCATCCTTGACCTTGTCACTGTCGTCAGAAACAGTACCGACCTTCTTTCGTCGTGTGCTGTTTCCGGAACTGGTAAGCTTTCGAGAACTCTTTTTCTTCGAAGCATCACCCGTTAGGTTTCTTGAACTGGCAAGTTTCCGAGAAGAAGCCTTCTTCTTTGTAGCATCACCGGCTAGATTTCTAGAACTCGCCAGCTTGCGAGAAGAGCCCTTCGCCGATTTGCTCTCGGTAGCACCCCCGGCAAGTAGATTTCGAGAGCTCTTTGCTGATTTTTTCTTGGGTCGTTCCTTTTCCCCATCGGCGTGAACCGGCTTTGCGCCCTCGTCCTCGGCGGATGCCACGGATGCGGCATCGGTTTTCTTTTTCTTGATGGATTTCTGCTTTTCGAGCTTGGCCTTGCTCTTGTTCTTCTTCAGAGCCGGTTTCGCACTAGCACCGTCGGCGCTTGCGCTTTTCTTTACCGGTCCGTCAAACGAAACCTTCTTGTCTAGAGAATCGGATTCGGGCACCGGCTTTAATCGTTCCGTTTCCGCCTTTTTGAGAGTCTTTTTCGGTTTTGCCTTTGTCTTATCTGCTATATTGGTTTCGCTCTTAGCTTTGGTCGTCAGTTTTTTGGATTTCTCTTTCTTCAGTTTGTCTTTACGGTCCTTTGAGGCTGTTGACTGCCCGTCTTTGGAATCGGAATCTTTATCGGTTGATTTGGTCTTCGTGACCTTGGCAGTTTTAGTGGTTTTGGTAGTGGTAGCCTTGGTTGCTTCCTTGGTTGCTTCCTTGGTTTTGGTAGCGGTGGCTTTGGTTGTTTCCTTGCTTTTGGCTTTGGTAGCGGTGGCTTTGGTTGTTTCCTTGGTTTTCTTCGCCGGTTTCGAATCGGCATCTTTTTCCTTCTTATCGGCCTTCGCTTTGGGCTTCGAATCTTCGGCATCTTGCGATTTTTCTTTGGCCTTCTCGGCGGCCTGCATTTCTTTTACAACCTTGAAAAAGCTCTTTTTTGTCTTCTTCTTGCCGTCTCCATCGGCCGGCTCGGCAACAGCTCCCTCGCCTTCCGGCTTCGCTTTGAGTTTGTCTTTGTGTTTGTTTATCAAATTCTTAAACATGGTCGATGCAAAGACAACGGAGGCAACCCCGGTTTTGGTGTATTAAATGATGAAGATTGCTGTGTAGTATTTTGATGTGATTTTGTTCGGCCACAAACTTTGCTTTCGGGTGGAAGCAGAAACTATTGAATTATGGCTCGATTTAGACAGATTGCGTGAGAAAATACCTGAACTTCCGTCCTATGCGTCTCGTGTGCACTGCGGATAGCGAACCCCAAGCGCGTTTTGAGTTGATTGATCGACGCCATTTGCTCTCTCTCAATGCCGTTTTTGGAACAAGCACGAACACCACCGTACGAACCGTAGTCGTAGAAATTCCTTCCTGTTCTCAACAGAATTTTGGTCCACTGTCATCAATTTTGGCGCTCGTTGACATCCTTCTCATGATTCGACCGTGCCACCATTCGGTCGTGAAGGTTCCGTGGGTCGTAGCGACTCGGTCGAATGACACCACATGATCATTAGGGATGGAGTTATACTATACCAACTGGATTCTAGGGGGAGTTCAAACAGTACTTATGTACGTACTGTAGTCATGCTAGCCATTCTTTACCTACCGGTACATGTACATCGTAATGTACGAGTTTGTACTTACTCTAACTTGTGTACATCCATCGACCTTTTGAGTTGGTCTACTACTCGTACCCCCTGCCGTACGTACCGGGATTGCTACATTACAGAAGCATCGAATACGTACTCGTACGTACTTTTAAATCCACGGTACCGTAGGTACGGTACGTACTGTAACCATTCAAAAGAAAAGACGTAAATCTCCGTACCGTACGTACGTACGGTATGACGAAGAATTTGTTTGCTTCAAATACCGTACGGAAGAACAAAATGGTAGGAAATGGACGTGTCTTTCTTGCCCATCAAATCAAAACTTGCAATTGCTGGTTTGATCAAGGACGAACGACGGAAGAGTGGCCCATCATACCTCACCTCGTGGTATTCCATTCTTGCTCGATGGAAAGTGAAATGAGATATATAGTAATTCAAACGCAACCAAAGGTTTTCTCCAGCCGACAGCAGTAAATTTGCTTTCACCAGCCATCGAAGCCTGGGGCACTTGGACCATTGAACCTAGCGTCGTCAACGATAATCATGGAACGAGAAAGACTAGATCGTTCGGCAAAAACAAAGGCCGGTCCTATCGAAGAAGATCACCACCATGAAGCGCTGGAACAATCTACGAATGGATCAGAACCGATCTCACCTCTCGCGTTGCCGCTACACGAAACGATAACGGATTGCAGACCAGTGAACACCGGAAACGACAACCAAAACACAGGCGACAACAATCATTATAGTTTGGGCCGACAGAAGTTCGGTGCATTGCATCCCTGGTTAGTGACATTATCCGTGCTTATTTATTGGACCTTTGTGTCTCTGATACCTGTATACAACAAATACTTTTTCCAGGAGTCTCTGTTCCCGTATCCTATAGCTACGGCAGCAATTCAGCTCGGGGTCGTTTCCGTCTTGTGCGCCGCCATCAACATTTTTCAGAAATACTTCTTTTCTCCCGAAAATTCTGGCAATAGTTTTTGTGGCAAGACATCAACCAACGTCGCTACCGATACAAAAACTTCTGCCAGGGGGGCATCAACAAATACTAGTTTTGTCGTCGAGAGATCATGGATTCTTGGACCCCATTTTTGGTGGAAGATGAAATGGTGTTTTCCGATTGGTGTATTGTTCGGGGTAAAATATAGTGTCTCAAATCTAGGTCTACACCTTGTATCGGCGCCGACACATTTGCTTCTGCAATCCACTGATCTGGTTTGGACCGTTCTCGGGGCACGGTGGATCAACGGGGAACAATCGTCGCTCCCAGAAATGGTTTGTTTGGTGGGATGCATAGCAGGTTCAATTTGTTTGAGCTGGCAGCTTTTGTTTGATGGCAGCAACAACGGCGAGGATTCGGCGCTGGCCGCGACCGTTGTTGCGATCGCAATCAATCTGTCTTCACCGATCTTGCTCGGCTTGTGTTTGTCGACCCTTCGATTGGCGTGCACGGAGCTCATGCGTCCCGACAACCGTGTCGGTGGAACCGTCTCTGCCATCGAACTCACGTCGATCAAGCTGGTGATCAGTTCGTTGGTCGGGCTGGCAATGGCATGTTGCCTAGAGCGGGGTGCGACAGGCGATGCGGCTGGCACGGAGCTCGACACCTGGTGGACTGCATTTGCGGGCTTGGCAGCGTCGACACAACTGGGGGTCGTTTGCGGGGCGTTCCTGGTATCCGTCTTTCAGGTTAACTGTACCTTCTTGACGTTTCTGACGTCTACGGTCGCCCTTGGGATAGTGGGTCAGGTAAAGATCATTCCACAATGGATCTTTGCATCAATAGCCGGTGTCGGCGTCGATAGTAGACCCACTGGCTTCTTTAGCGTGCTGGGAGCCATCCTGGTAATGTCCAGTGCCGCAGGTTTTGCGATGTCGAACCTAGTGGCTGGAGCGACGACCAATGGCCATGATCTGGCATCGGAACACGAGGAAAATTGCGACTTGACGACCACACGACAACCCGAAACGAGCACAATATCACCGGGCGAACAAACACCGCTCTTGAACTCGCCCGTTGAGATGTCATTTGATGATAGATGTTGCCCACAAGCAAAAATAAAGCCAACTCTATGAAATGGCTGTGAAACCACAAGTTTTGAACAAAACGATGCAACGCTGCATCAATGCCCAGTTTCATTCGCTAATTGCTACGGAAAGCATGACCTAGTTATGGCGTTGAGTAGTCGCATGAGAACGTAATATACCACTGTAGTCCTTGCTTCTACTAGTAATTATTTCTTGCTGGTAGTTCTCTTTGTAATTTGGGAATAACTGTCCTCGCATTCACAAATTGTTGTGGGCACGCAAAATACTTTCGTTCCGAATGTCTTTCATAACATACACGTCTGGAATCGTAATGTAGCGGAAGTACGTAAGTCTTATCTTACGGTTCAGTAAGAAGAACAGTATGTGTGCTTACAGCACTTCCTCCACGCGTAATGCGGTCGCTTCTTCTTTAGTCGTGACAACTTCCTCTGCTACTTTTCTTTTTCGAATGAATTGTCGATGAATCTCAACTACAGAGAGGTATCAAAAATGAAAACGTATTTTCGTTAGCTACGAGTTTTCCCTTCTGTAAACGTAAGACGAAGCGTAAAGCGTGGGGAGAAAAGTTGTCGTTCGGTACACACCTGTAAGAAAAAAACTCGAACGAGAAAACAGAGAAGTAATTCAGAAAATCAATATCGATCCAAACAATATTACGGAGATAGCAAACCTATCTTTGAAATCATTTGGAAACGAAGCTCAAGCCAACTCTCACCCGTAAGATGGCGCCACGTCCGCTGTTAGATGACGAAGTCGACACCATTGAAAACGACAGTTTGGTATGCGAGAAAAATAGTTGGGAGTCTCAATCTCCGACGCCAAGAACTATATCCCAGCGGAAGAACTATTCCGGGCTAGGACAAGAAAAATTCGGACGGGCTTACCATATTTTGGTAGCCTCGTCCGTGTTTATATTCTGGGCGTTTGTGTCGATCATTCCAGTCTACAATAAATTCTATTTCCAAAAGTCCTTGTACCCGTACCCCGTCGCAACTGCTGGAATTCAATTGGGATTTGTCTCGATCCTGCTCTCCATCCTAAATATCTGCCAACGCCTTGTTTCTCTTAGTCGTGACAAGTGTGATAACAACAGTTGCAACAGCAGCAGCAGCAACAACAACAACAACACTGTCGGTGCGATCGATTACAATGAACCAGCAATACCTCGTTCCTGGATCTTGGGGCCTCATTTTTTGTGGAAATTAAAGTGGTCTTTTCCTATTGGCGCTTTGTTCGGGTTGAAGTATGGTATCACGAACTTAGGTTTACATCTCGTGCCAGCGCCGACACATTTGTTGCTCCAGTCGACCGACCTAGTTTGGACTGTTCTGGCGGCATATGTTATTAATGCAGAAGTTGTTTCGATGGTAGAACTCTTCTGTTTGGGCGGCTGTATTGCTGGATCCATTGTTCTTGGCTGGTCCATCGAAAATATGTCACTGTCGGCACCACTATTTGCCATTCTGATAAATCTTTTATCACCGATTTTGCTTGGGTTGTGTTTGACGACACTCCGATTGGCGTGCACTGAACTAATGCGACCCGGGAATAGGGTAGGGGGAACCGTTTCCTCGGTGGAGCTTACATCAATCAAACTCATAGTCAGCTCATTGGTAGCGTTGATATTGGCTTGTATGATGGAGCGTGGAGATGAAACTCGAGATTCTTGGTGGATCGCATTTATCAATCTAGAAGAATCCACTCGATTAGGCGTCATTGGCGGTTCCATGCTGATAGCTGTCTTTCAAGTAAACTGCACATTTCTAACCTTCCTGACGTCAGCTGTGGCTGTTGGCTTGGTAGGGCAAGTCAAGATCATACCGCAATGGATAGTGGCAACTGTTTTTGCCAAGAAAACAGTAGGATTCAAGGTCCATGAGATGAACATGATAGGGGCTTTTTTGATCATGGTGAGCGCAGGTGCCTTCGCCGTTTACAATTACATAAGAACTCCATTTCCTAAAGTGAAACTTCATTATTACGACGAGGAAAGCGGAAACAGCAAACAAGAGAAGACCGCAAGTGAAGAAAAGCCGCTTTTGTTATTGAGAGATGCCGATGATTGGGGTGCTTCATTCATGAGGAAGAATTATGACTCAGTGCGGGGTGAGACGGTCGAGGAAATAATTGGATGTGGTACAACGCCTGTCGTTGAACAAAATGTCCCTATCTTGACGAGTAAAAGGCAGCAATGATAGCTTTAAGATCTGAGACCCGAACTCATGCTACCAACAACGATTTGCTAGTTGGGATTTGTTGGTAAGCTTCTTTTTCTCCCGACTTTCTTTAACATTTGTACATTCTAGAAGTAGTTGTAAGATAGAAACGCAAATTATAATCTGAAGTACGATCAAACCAATAGATTGGTATGTTTTGATTCTGTACCGATTAATATTATATGAATTACAGTCGATGTTGGCCTTGTGCAATGAGATATGAGATGTTACAGAACTTCAATAACTGAAGACGAAAAACCTTCTTGCGTATTGAATAACTACGAAAAACTCTGAAAACGAAAGTCCTAGGACATGTAAACATTACATGCCAACCTCCATACGATTTAGAAACCCGCATACAAAACTGTCAGACTCGCGGGGTCGATCATAAACTTTTCTTCACCAGTCTCCTTCACTTTCGTGTGACACAAAGTAAAGCCGACTAACCCACCATTGACAAGCTTCTTCGTTTTACATATGTGTTGGAAGTCTCTCGGTAAATACGTCTGAAAGAAGGCACGGAACCAGTAAGAATGGCCTGTGCACATAACATTATTGGCATTGCCGAGGATAGTAGCTGCATTGTTGCTATCATCACCATCGTTACCTTTAACGCTTTCGTAGCCGTCGGTTGCGAACAACAAGTTACAGAATGCTTCCATGCGTTGAAGACCGTTGCTTTTGATGCCTTTATTGCCTTTGTTGATACTGGTGTCCGATTGGTTAGCGTAAATGCTCTTAACAGCTTCTGAGTCTGTGAAAGAGGTCACTAGTTTCTCGAAGGCTGGGGTGATAGACTGGGCATCGGGATTAATGCTCGCCTCTTGGAGCTCTTGCAGTATAATAATATTGTCGCCAGGGATTTTTTGATCGAGTCGATCTTTCATGGCAATTGCGCATGTGCTAATAGCCCGACGCAAATTGCTCGAGACCAAGACGCACATCTCACCGGCTTCGTTCTTCTCTGATTTCTCTCCCTTCACAAGACTAAGAAACTTTGCTTCTCTCGGTGTGGCGTACTGGGCATCTGTCTCACGCAGAAACCTTGCCACGCCCTCCGCTTGCCCAATCCCCTTGGCAGAGAGGGGCGAATCAAAGAACCACGATTCGTCTGACATACCTCGAACCAAAAAGTACCATTCGGTTGCCAGACTGTGGAATATGCCGGGAATGAATCCTAACACAAAGGAAGACATCTTTCTGTCGCCTTTGTTGAACGTATCATTCCAAGTCGATTCTCCGTGTCGGAGAAAAACGACCGTCTTTTTACGCAGAACAATGAGTTCGCCATCGCTGTCTTTGGAGAAAAAGGAAGCAGGGTCGTCATTTGCTTTCTTCCATTTCTTATCCTTGGACAAGACCAAGTAACGAAAAGTGCTCACGATAATTTCTAATTTGGCCTGGGCTGCTTTAGGATTGACCAGCATGCACAGAATGGTAGCCAAAAGCAAGGGCCGAGTGATGTTGACTTTGATTAAAGTTTGAAGAACATTGAATTCAAACAAGTTAGAATGCAATAAGTATCGATGCCAGCATTCACTTGCACATGTTCGAACTTACCTGCTATCCAAAGCCCGTAACATAAGGCCAAATATGGCAGGGCCAGAATCTGACCGAATAGTCCCATTGTACTTTTCTGCCACTTGAGTATGTTGCGTTACTGTGCGTTTTTGTAATGGGGGCTCCTGATATTTGGCTCTCACTCCACTGAAATTTATTAGTAGTATGAAGATGACTACTGGAGCAGCAATTTCGATGTTGATGTTGCTTTGAGAAAGAAATTGGCCGTCCATATGGTCCGGTGTCAGCTCGTTTGAATTTTCAAAAATTACCGTTTGGTCATGGCGGGTTGTCACGATGTTTTCCTCACACGGGATTGAAACCTCGTATCATCAAAAATGACAATCACACTATTTTTTATTTTTCCTTTTTTCTCTTCTGTGATCTTGCCGTACGAATAGTTCGATTACTTCTCTTGAGTACGTACTGTATCATTTTTTTTTTTCAGTTGAACTAGTAGTAGTAGTAGTAGTAGTAGTAGTAGTAGTACTACTACTACTACTACTACTACTACTACTAGTTATTTCAAAACCAAACATTAGCACATTGGTATCACTCAGAGAAAAAGCCAGCACAAAAATTTTCAATTTGAATTCTGAGGTACGACGACGAGGATTCCTACTATTAGGACTAGGAGTACTGACATTGGTACTTGTACGCAACAAGAACAAGAAGTATTCGCCAGCAGTGAATCGTTGGTGGTTGGTAGCCCTCCTAACAATAGCAGCGTCAAATCGGGATGATGTTTGACAATTTTCTCTGTAATAGAGAGAGTGATGTGTTTTGGAGCTTGGTGAGAAAATCTGGTGCCATTTTTTAGCAGCAAATATGCTAAGTTTCGGTCGAACATGGCAACCGGGTTGGGAAGCGATATTGAACAGTATTGCTTGTATCATCGTTCTAGCAGAAGAAAGGACATCGTTACCGTCGGCTCTTTCACTGTTCTCTCGTAGTTTAAAGTTGTAATTTCTTTGCCCATGTCCCATTGGAGTAGGTGATAGGAGTCTAACCACTTCTATCCGAGTTTGGAACGATTTTGTACACAATCTCAGTCTATCAAGACTTCTAAATATCACTCTCCTGCTTGTCGATAACATTTTCCAGCCACAACAAGAATTCTTGGCATCGAGTTGTGTCTACAATATACATATATCCTACCAATGCCTCCAATGCCGTGGAATCCTGATAAGCAGCCGGGTTTCTTCGATTTTTCGATTTCGTTACAGAATTTCTACCCCTCATCAGCACCTGGTTTTCTCTTTCCGTCAGCGGAAAAGACTCTTTGATCTGGCGCAATAGGTACGATTGGTGCTCGGCTGCAATATGAATAGTGAGCAATCAAAAAGGATGCATCGACACAGAAACTTCACGCATAGAATGAATCGCCCAAAAAATATCAAAAGACGTACCTCGGACGAGACTGACAACCGTATTCTGTAGGTCAGAGGTTCTTTTCGTCGGCCATACATGTCTCGATCTAACAAAAAGCTCGAAAACAACATCACCGATGTATGCAAGATTCGTCCCACTCATTTGATCCGGTCGACAGGAATCGATCGGGGACAACAACTCAATCAGCGATTTTTTGGGGCTGTCTTCCGATTCATCGCCATTATCGCTGTTTTCGCCGCTTTTTAGCAAAGTCTCTTTCGATTTATGTGCGCATGGAAAATAAACTGGATCTAGTTGTTGGAAGCTTCCTTTGCTTTTGATGAAAGCCGACGCCAAAGGAAAAGAATCGCATTGCGAAGTCATCATTACGAATATTCCTGCTATGGTCGCAATCATAAAAAGCGGGGAATTGCGTCCTCGT
Organism: Pseudo-nitzschia multistriata; assembly: GCA_900660405.1. Taxonomy (NCBI): domain Eukaryota; phylum Bacillariophyta; class Bacillariophyceae; order Bacillariales; family Bacillariaceae; genus Pseudo-nitzschia; species Pseudo-nitzschia multistriata. Next base: position 46,100 of record CAACVS010000236.1, on the reverse strand, counting down.
TCTACTATTTCTCCTCTTTTCCTTGTCATGGTAGAAATTTGCCAGCCCTGGGAACGAAGTTCAAATCAGAAGAGCAGAGTGTAGCACGGTAACGGTTAGCACAATTCGTCGAATTACGAACTACAAGCAGGGAGGAAACAGGAAATATCGATGACAATTTGAAAGGTGACTACGATGCGTACGTACTCGGGCTCGTACCAGTTTCACCAGTCGCTTCGAAAACGGATGGTTCTTTGTTGTTTCTTCCCGGTCATGGCGAGTCGTGCTTGGCGAGTCGTGTACGTTACGTACTTCCAAAACAGGGTGAAAAAAATAGAACAAGATTCTCATTAAGAACTATCATCAGTAAAGCACAAGGCTGATGATTATGCATTACTTTGAGCTCATGGATGGGTTGTCTTCAGATGAGGAGGCTTTCAAGTCTTCTCTCAATGTAGTATTGTGCTGAAGATGAATCGCAAGAGCTAACTGGTCGATAAAATGCTGATTGTATTTGAAAATATGAATATTAGCTACTGCAATGAATACGAATAAAAGATAATATTCGGGAGGAGTTGAATAAAACGCAACGTGTCCGACAGGGTGGTTTGAGCAATCCGAAGTAGGCGTTCAATTTCATTAATCTTTCTTCTTTTCGAGGGCCATCATAGCCGAAAGACGTTCGACCAGTGGGGGGTGAGAGTAGTGGTACGCGCTGTACAGTCCATCGGGGCACATGGCTCCCAGGTTTTCGAGATGAATTTTACATAGTCCACTCTGCAAATCTTGGCTCATGCCTAGGTCCACGGAAAATCTGTCCGCGGCGAACTCGCAGTGTCTACTGAAGACAGTTAAAACAAATGACAAAACCTTGTCCACCGGTGCCCAGAGCGTCTGAAAGAACAACAGCAATGCAATGATGGTTGGGACACCCGACGTGGTAGAATCAAATCCAAATGCGGCATACAGATCTTTCGATGTGTAACATTGAGAGAAGAAATAGAAGGCGACACCAAAGTAAACTTGGGTCACGACAAAGTTGGTAAGCGTGTGTCCAAGTTTCCAGTGACCAAGTTCGTGTCCCAAAATCGCGAGGATTTCATTGTTCGATACTTGTTCCAAAAGGGTATCGAAAAGCACTGCGTTGCATTTTTGTGTGACAAAGATGATGCCAGGATGATTAAGTTAGTTGGCCAAGCTAGAATAAGTAGTCGCATTTTCAATTGTCCAGAGTCGCCCCAAGCATTACCAAACGACTCACTCACCAATTCTCTTATTGCTGCCAAAGCCAAACATGAAGGCGTTCGAATGGCTCGATCGCTTCGATCCATCCATGACGAAAAGTTTTTTCAAGGGGTATTGAATCCGTCCGGCCAATTCATGAATTCTCGTCTTCAGGGTTCCTTCTTCCAGGGGCTCGTACTTGTTGAAAAGAGGCATAACAAAGACGGGGATGATTGTCATCATGAAGATAGAAAAGAAAAACATGAAGGCCCACAGGTAAATGTAAAAATTTTCTCCCCCGTACTGTTTGAGCATTGATCATTAGGACACAATTTGGAATATCAACCAGGGGGAAGTTATTAGATCTTGGACATCCAGCAAGGACAAAAGCGGCGGAATAAAAACGTAAACCATAGATTTGAAACATAGCACAACACATCACGCTTTCCACAACACTTCCATCACAGCCGAACGCAACGCCTCATAGCAAAGTAACCCACCTTGATGGTTTTCAACAGCAACGCAACGAAAGGACCCCCAATGATGCACGACAAGATTAAACTCTTGATCTTGTCCGAGAAAAAGAGTCCGTAGGTTTGTTTATTAAAGCCGTGTTTTTTCTCGATCATAAAGGTTTTGTAGAGTTCAAAAGGCAAGCTCTTAACGGTATCGATCAGGGTTTGGAGCAACAAAAACACTAGGGTGATCTTGATTTCTTCGTCGCTCTTGATCCCGAGATAGGTTTCGCCCAAGCGGACGGATTGATCCCAAAGAAAGGGCGTAAAGCCTAACAGCAAAATGGCAATGCTCTCGAACGTCTCGTAGGTACCGGCAACCATCCCGAAATTGATCTTGTCCATGCCGTACGACTGGGAAGATTTGAATTTAGCCTGGAGCTGTTCCAACAACGGCTTGTCCATGTCGATAGCATCCTTATCGTCGCTATTGTCGTCGCTTCCTTTCGAGTTTTTTGCGTCGTCTTCTTTCTGCTCGGAGTGCTTTGCCTGCGAGTCGATTTTCGATACGGTGGCCTCGAGTTCATTCGGGAATTCGGTGATTTGGTATGCTTTCTTTTGCCTTGCATCCAGGTGACCTTCCATTACATAGACCAAGACAGTAAATCCGACGGTGCCAGCGAGCGACCAATAAGCGAACGGAGAGTAGGAACCATCGTCGGTGGAGTCGGAAGCGGCGGAAATGCCTCCCTCCCAATCAAATTCCCCGGCACTCTGGGTATAAATAGGCTTCCACGGTAGATCCATGATGCAATGCTCGTTCTAGTCTTCGGTATTCGAGTTCAATCCAGCCTGGTTGTCACAAGATTGAAAAAGTGTACAGTATGAGAGAAATTGTACGTGTTCTCAATGACCGGTGATATGCGATGAGGGATGTGAGTCCCAGATTTGTTGAATGCAGAACGATTAGATTTTTTTAGATTTATGCAATCAGCGGTGAGGAGAGTACAACAAGTACTACGGGACGATTAGTAGAACGTACCGGATTGCCGTCATCGTTGCTTACTCCTAGCCTATCACGCTAGAAGTACGGTACCAGTGGTAAGGTAAATAAACCCAGGGGTTTGTAAGATGTGTACGTACTGTACTTCAGTTTGTACTTCGTACGTACGGTTCTAGACTCTGTAGACTGTACGTACGTACCGTACCGTATCACCTGGACCGTACAGCGTGATCATGGTTTTTTTCGGATTTGTTGAATCAATCATGTCTGTTCTGGGAGTGAGCGTTACAGTACTACGACTCCTTCGAATGAAAGCAACGGCTCGAAATCAGAAATCACAGAACTAACGCATTGGAGCGCCGCATTGAAGTTCTTGCAGTTTGCTACCGGTATGCCATCTTTTTCGTTCCGAGTAGAATCGATTCCCAAAAAGAACAACAGGAAAAAAAGAAAAACTAGTCCTTCCTACAGCGTACGGTACGTGCCACGCTGCAGGGGTCCCTGCATGCCGCAGTACTGGTACAGTTAGAACAATACAGTACGGTACGTACGTACCTTAATTGTCATCAACATCTGATACACGCACAGAACATGCGTTCTATGCTAAACTGCGGACATTAGTCGTTGAATCCTACGGAGTGGTAGGTACAATACCTTTCGGGCATCATCATCAAATGAGAAGACTCTATTCCTCCCATTGCAAAAAAGATGCCGATCCAGAATTTCTTAAAATACAACATGCGATTGTCGTACGGCAACTTCGAAAACTAACTGACCCTCCAATTTTTCGTTTTCCACGGCAAAGTCACTTATCCGCACTTCTATTTGGATCGAAAGGGCCTCTCAACCGCAAACGACAATAATTTGATCCATACAGACAGACGCAATCGAAAAATACCTGTGCGATTGTTCTGACGTCCTGTCGTGAGTCTTGACACCTGTCTCTTGCAGAACTCTCGCTATTCGATCGTAAGCTGTGACCACCATTTCTTGGTTGGTCTGACACTTTTTTTGGTCGGAACGAATCGTATCCAAGAAACACTACAGCCCTTTCATAATCTGAGAGGGTAAACGAAACGAAAAAGGAACCAAAAAAGGACAAATCAGCCATGGAACACAAACAAGAACTTGGTCATAAAGAACCAACGCCACACGAGATTCAGAAAATGGAAATGGACCAAGCGCACCACGACATCCACTATCGCAACCACTATCACGACAACCCTAACCAACAGCTTGCATCAAGGCTGCCCTCGTCTCCACTGCAGCAAGATGTCGCCGTTTCCACTACAGCACCTAGCGCCGACACGACGAGGACGACCGATGACGAACAAGAAGTCTCGTTCTTTCACGATTTCATAGCGGGCGGCGTTGCGGGATCAGCGTCTGTGATCATAGGCCATCCCATGGACACCCTGAAGGTGAGGATGCAGACGGCGAAGGGAAACCCGAGCATTGCCTCCCTGGCGATCGGAGCCAAGTACGGCGGACCGACCACGCTCTTTCGCGGGGTTTTTGCCCCCCTGTCGGCCGCGAGTGCGGTGAACGCCATCATTTTCTCGTCGTACGGCACGTCGACGCGACTGTGGGAGCAATACGAATCGTCTTCTTCTAACGATGGAACACGGAACGCCCATCCCCACCTCAAGGCATTTGCCTGTGGATCGTTTGCGGGTTTGGTGCAGGGCTTGGTGATTTGTCCGATGGAGCACGTGAAATGCCGAATGCAAGTACAAGAGACCGGGGCCTCTGGATCCAATCCCCTCCGAACCACCCTGCGTTCGATATTAACGAGTGGTGGTGGATCGTACAGCATTTCGGCATTGTATCGCGGTTGGTGGATCACTTGCTGGAGAGAAGTCCCCGCTTTCGGAGGGTATTTTGCCCTTTACGACATCTTCAAGGAACGCATTGAAGACGCGTTTGACCGCCGTGATGCGAAATCATTGGAAACACCCGTGGCCGCTTCTACGACGATGACACAGCTGGATGGAACGATATACAACAATCCTGCGGATGAGGCAACTCCGTCGATGCTAGCAACGACGACTACTACCGAACCAAATACCTCGCAACATTCGTGGATCGCCAGTGCCATTGCGGGTGGTTTGACGGGCGCACTGACGTGGGCGATCGTGTATCCCTTCGACGTGATCAAAACACAGATCCAAACCGCACCGCTCGATACGCCCAGGCACAAACGAACGATATTGGCTGTCACAAATAAGATTGTAAAGGAACACGGGTGGAAACACCTAGTTCGGGGATTGTCGGTCACGTGCTTGCGGGCCTTTCCCGTAAACGGGATCATTTTCCCCGTCTACGAATATACGCTCTTACATGTTTGCAAGTGGGAGACATAAATGCAATAGAGAGGTAGCTCTCGTGCACTGCTTTGATAGTAAGTGACCTGTACGCTATAATACAGCACGTAGAGGATCATGGAAGCACAATGTGCTGGGAGCATTTTGGCCATTCTTTTACTCCTGGTTTAGGATCTCGATTAGAATTCTCAAGAAATCCTCATTGACGACCGTTGTCTTTTTGGATGTCTCCTGTTCCATTTAGGTTTAGAGGAGAATCAGAAATCGGGATTAAAAAATACAAACGACAAAGACAAACACTAGAACAGGCCAGCTGAACATAAATAATTCGGCGGTGCCAAATGGGCAGAGTTTACCGGAAGGCTGTTTTCTACTAATAGTTGCGACGGTGATAACTTGTTTTATAGGCATAAAAAATAGAACAAAATCTCTCTACAGTATGTGTACATCACTAGAAATGACTGGAAGAATTATGATTGGTTCTTGCGATCACTGTTTCGACAGTCGTTAATGGTAGAAATGCAATTGAAAATTCCATCACATCTCTGGAAGCCAAACCATCTACTCCGTTTGAAACACATTTTGTACCATTGGTTTTGTTACCTTGGATGCCGCTATTTCTAGTTCCTCGACCGCATCTGGCCTGAGGGACCAGCCAGTGGCACCAAGATTCTCTCGTGCTTGCTGGAGTGTCCTTCCCCCAGGAATGGGTACAGTTCCCTTCGCCATGCACCAATTGATCGCGACCTGCGACTGGGATTTCCCGTAGTCCTGGGCAACGACCTCTAGGGTATCGAGCAATCCCTGGGCACCGGGAAGCAATTCCCGAAATAGCTGCTGCCGCGCCTTGGACTTTGGCAATCGATTAGTTTCCTTCAGGGTGTACTTTCCAGTCAACAACCCGAGGCACAAGGGCGAATATGAAATAAGCCGGCAGCCCACCTCGTCGCAGGCCTCGTTCATGTCCTTGCCGGTCATCTTGGTCTTGCCGGTGCTCCCATTGGCGTCGTAGGTCATCAGAGAATACTGTACCTGTGCGATCGCGAGGGGAACCTCTCGCTCGCGGAATTTCTCCGCGACGGATATCAATTGTTTCGGACCATAGTTGGATACGCCAACGGCGTCGCACAGCCCCTTGTCGTACACGTCGCAGATGCCATCGCGTAGGGCCCGTTCCTGAAAGGGTTGGTAGTTGGCCGTCGACCAGTGCAGCTGCGCGATCGACAGCTTGGGCTGTTCCAACCGCCGGACAGAACCCTCAGCGGATCGGACGATGTTGTTGCGGGTGACTCGCCAGGGGTAGGGGGCGAGTTTCGTTGCGACTTGCTGGGGCCTATAGTTTTTGTTCTTGGATGCTGGTGGTTTCGAACCAAACTCCCACCAGGACGACGGTGTGTCTTGCCCGCTCTCGTCTCCATCCGACGATATCCCCAATTCGTCCAGGTACCGTCGCTCGAATTCCCCTAGCAGAATTTCTGCTCTTCCGTTCAAATCCAGGGTGCCGTACGAATCCGCGGTATCGAACAGCGTCACACCAGCGTTTCGGACTTCTCGGTAGGCTTCGTATATCTCCTCGTCTTGAGACGGATCGTAGTCGAACAGGAATCGATTCCCCCATGACCACGTTCCACATCCCATGCTCGAAATTTCGAGGGGGCCCGCCGAAACACGGCCGACGAGTGGGCTTTTGGCATTGAGGTTGGCGCCAAAGAGCGTGTCGAACCCCTCGACGACGGACGTCGACCCAAGCAATCCTGCGATCAGGAGAAGAAGGAACGAATCCATTACCACCACTTTCTTTTTTGGTTCTGCAAGGGAAATCGTGGAGTGGAATGTGTTGTGTGAACTGCTCGTCGTCTCCTTACGCCGCTTCGACCAATGGTTGTTCCTCTTGTGAGTTCGTTTCAGGCTATTACGCCACGATGTGGTAAGCACGACTTTCTCGACATAACAAAAGATCCTGTGGAATGAGAATGAGGGTGGCCATGTGCCAATGTGGCACGTACTACTAGTACGAGTACGAACTCTTACGTACGTACTCTGGTACCTCATTCGAATGAGTCAGTAACGTGCTACAACCCAGACGTGCACATAGTCTATATCTATGTATAATACATAGTAAACATAGGAAATCCTAGTTGCTGACTACCTACCTTACAAACTTCCATTACGCGCAGAAAAGAAACCTCTGTGCGTTCAACAATTGAGGAGCAATTTGAAAGTTCGCTGAAATTAATTCATGCGCTGTACTGAAACAACGCGTAGATGCCGTTGTGTGTGCGAGCACCATCGTCGGTAGGCATCATCTCCATCAACAGCATCGCCTCTTGCCACAGCGAAAACAATACGGTAGCGACCACGATGAGCTTTCTTTCTTCGATTTCTCGACCCCTGATCAGCAAGGCATCATGTGTTAGACTTAACAACATTGCCCTGCGATCCATGGCCGGAACCGCAGAGTCCAGAACGTCAGCGGTATGTACAATCGGCCACTCCGTGGTACATTCGGCAGGCAAGACACCGAACCCGGAGTCAACGCTTTTTTACGGTAGTTTTTTTGGGTGTTTTTTGTGTTGTTGTGTTGTTGCAATTTCTATCGACGATTGTAATCCGATGAAAAAAAAATCAACTTCTCCCTATTGGTTTTGCTCATGCTTATTTATTTCTTATTGCCTTTCTACTCAAATATAAATAATTTTGGAATGCTGGCTTGAAAACTACCGTGTCGGATTGCTGTTTTGTCATGAATTTTTGTGTTTCTTCTGGATCGCATCGCTTTACAATGTTGTGTTGCGTTTACGCATAACGCCTCCCATCGGTACTATTTCCGCTCGGCATCTCGCCTTCAATTACTTCTCCTCTTCATTTTTTTATCCCGCCTTTTAGCTCGGTAAATTGGACAGCATGGACCAACTAGAACAGCGATTTTTAGACCAGGTTCCCGTGAAGGACAACGTCGAATACACTATCAGCCGCGTGGACGACCTCGTCAACTGGGCCCGAAAGGGTTCCCTGTGGCCGATGACCTTTGGTCTGGCGTGCTGCGCCGTGGAGATGATGCACGCCGCGGCCTCCCGGTACGATATGGAGCGTTTCGGTATGGTGTTTCGGGCGTCCCCCCGCCAATCGGACGTCATGATCGTAGCGGGCACCCTCACCAACAAGATGGCGCCCGCCCTGCGCAAGGTTTACGACCAGATGCCCGAGCCCCGGTGGGTGGTTTCGATGGGTTCTTGCGCAAACGGTGGCGGATACTACCATTATTCGTATTCGGTGGTCCGGGGGTGCGATCGCATCGTTCCAGTGGACATTTATGTTCCGGGATGCCCACCCACGGCCGAAGCTCTTTTGTTTGGGATGCTTCAGCTCCAAAAGAAAATCAAGGGAAACAAGGCCCTCTTGTTGAAAATGAGAAAGTAGGCAACGAAAGCGCACGAAAGCGTCCTAAATGATGAACGAACGAACGAACGAACGAATCCGTCTATCCATCCATTTACCATTGTGATCGTGAGTCCGAGCCACCGTGACACCGCAGTTCTTTCTACGGAAGCTGGAAACTAGAAAGAGGAGCGATTGTGGTTCACTGGATATAAATAACGAAATCTGATATGTACCATAAGAGAAGTACTTCATTTCAAACCGTTGCCTAAATATAGCTCATGGAGAAACGCAGTATACAAATATAAATTGAATTGCTATTGTCAACGTTCATCAGTTTTTGAAACTGAAGGATAGGCAATAGAATAGTACTAAACAAAAGAACAAATTCAAAGTGGAAGGCTTTGCGGCATGACAACGCTTGCTATTTTCTAGGCAGAAGCCGATTGCCGAAGCTCTTTTCTGTTTCGGTATCGTTCGATGGAATCGATGGAAGTCGTTTTCCTATTGCACACTTGCCGTCCTTCAGGAGAAGAAAGTGGTGTTTTTGTGCTTCCACACCCGTCTCAATCGTGCCAAGGCAACATAGCTGCCGTCTTCTAAATTGGGAACTGAAGAATACGGGTACGAGCCTACAGTAAAGATGTGAATTCATCTAGTGCATTCTAGTTGTGGTTTGGTTGTTTTGGATTTAGCTTTTTTAGGTTTGGATTTACGCGAGTGTTCGGAGAAAGTCACAGCCGGTTGCAGTTGGGCTTTGGAACCCAGGGTATCCCGGGGTGCAGGGAAAGCAGTGCGTTTGTGGATCCACCCCCGTGGCCACCACGACGTGGCAGTGCACAGAGTCTATCTGGTGCATTGCGCGAAGCGGGCGGCCCGGAGCGACTCACCCGGCATCCCTCTTCGGGAAGCCCAGGTCCTCCGGCCGGACGACGGTCTTCAGGGCGACGCGGTCGTGCTTTCGGGTCTTGTACTTGTTGAAGGTGGCCTTGAGGCTCGAGGTTTCCGCCGCCGCCTGGTAGCGGTGGAGCTCCCGAACGGTCTCCTCCAGGTCGTCCATCCCGTACCCGGTGTAGTGCTCCAGGGTGGGCGTCCAGTAGAAGCTGCCGCGGCCCCTGCCGCGCTCGCGGCCCCGTTCGGGGCAGGGGCCGGAGGCGGTCCGGCCGTCCGCCCTGGCCTCCAGGGCCAGGGGGACGCCCAGGGTGACCCTCGCGAGGTAGACCGCTGCTGCCGCCAGCAGGCTGGGGTTGCGGCACGCTGGCTTGTAGGGCAGCCGGCCCAGCTCGCAGAGGTAGTGGACCGTGTTGGCAAAGGTGGACCGGTAGGCAAGGGCGACGCCCGCGTACGACGCCGGGAGAAGGGAGCCTTCGCCCTGGGAGGCGCAGCAGGCGAGGCTGGCCCGGGAAAACTCCAGGAGGAACTGGTGCGGCGTCGGGGAGGAGGTGAAGCGAAAGTCCAGGGCGTTGCAGACCCGTCGCTCCATCCGGTGAATCTGCTCGGTGCTGTAGATGTGGTCGGCGACGTAGGCAATATCGGAGGCCTTGGGTGCCGAGGTCTCCCCGATCTTGCAGGCGACCCAAACGCAGGTTGCCCCCAGGAGCTGGAAGCGGTCCCGGGGAATGGCGTAGCAGCGGGTGTCCCTGGTCTTGTCGTCGTCGTCGTCTTCTTCTTCCTCCTCCTCCTCCTCCTCGGAGCTCTCGGTCTCGCAGTAGTAGTCAAAGTCGTCCTCGTACTCCATGTCGTTCCACTTGTGGGAGCGCACCCATACCTTCCTCTTTTTCTTTTTCTTAACGGGCTTGGGCTTCTTGCGCTCGACGGGCTCCCACGGCTCGTGGCCGCTGGCCAGGACGCGGTCCATCATGGTCACGGCCAGGTGCAGCGTGGAAGACTCGAAGGAGAAGTGCTCCGAGAGCTCGATCATCCAGTCGACGAGTATGGCCCTCATCTTGGGGGTCAGCAGCGGCTGGGCGGACATGGGCAGGTTGTTTTCGGCGGACTTTTGCGGCTCGGCCGGGACGTCCTGGTCGATGTTCCTGCACTGCACGGTCAGCCCGTATTCTTCCTCCGAGTCGTCTCCCCGCGGGGTCACCCGGGTGGACCCCTTGGTCCAGGTGGACAGCGCCGAGGACGACGACGACGACGCCGAAGCCGAGGAAGAAGACGACGACGAGGAGGAGGACGGGCGGGGCGACGCCAGCGAGGCCCTCGACGACCCGCGGCTCCGGGAGGGGGCAGCGGCCCCCGCGGAGGCCGACGCCGACGCTTTCGGGTCCTCGAGGACGGGGTGCTCGTTCCCGTGGAGGAGGCCCCAGTGCTCCTCCCCGTAGGTGCGGACGTACTCGGCCGTCAGCGACCGGGGACTCAGTGGGTCCCAGAAGGGCCCCCCCTCGGAATGGGTGCGGTCCCGCAACGGCCTAGAGTCGGTCTGCCGGCCGGGAAAGACCCGCCGCTTGCCGGTGCGACCGCGGCACCGGGAGGAAGACGCCCCCTCGTCGTCGGCGTCGCTTCCGGGGTCGTTATAGAGGTCGACGACGCCGTCCGGGAGCCGCCCGCCGCCAAAGCCGAAGCGGGTCCGGCCCGAGGAGGACGCGGGGGAGGGCGTGACGCTGACGCCGGCCGGGGGGTTTTCTTGGGCCTCCCTCCGGGACATGGACCGGGTCCTCCGCCGGGTGGTGACGGAAGGGCCCGCATCGCCGTCGGTGGACACCCCGAGGCGCGCGGCTTTTCTCCGCTTGGTTCCGGGACGCCCCTGCGGCTGCGGGGGTTGTGGGCCGCTGTCCCGTGCGCCGCTCGTGCTCCGGGTCCGGCGGCGCCCGGCGGTCCGCGGAGGCGAAGGCGACGAGGAATGGCTCGTGGCCGGTGGAAGGTTGCCTTCGGAAGCAACGGCGCCGAGCTTTCGGAGCCGGGAGGACCTTCGTCGGTGGGGGACGGGATCCATGGCAGGATATGGGATGGGATGGGATGGGATGGGATGGGATGCGATGGAATGCGATTTTGCGCTTGCTGGTTCGGCGGTTCGATCCGGCCGTTTGCCCAATGGTTGGGATGGGAAGATGTTTGGATGTTTGGATGGATGGATGGATGGATGCCTTCGCTGTGTGGTACCCCGTGTGTGCTAGCAGAGTTGCCGGCCTCGTGGTGGATCGCGGTGTTTGTGCATCGAATTGTGAGAGGTAGGGCGTCGGTATGGCTGTGGTGGAAGTCACGGAGGCAAAACGCAGGAACCGGACCGGACCGGACACGGTGATGGATGTACCGGTACGTCGGTAGGTTCTTGATCGTACTGGATAGTAGTACTTTGTACCGTGTTTCGTGCAGATCGAAAAAGGAAGAGGTGATTTTCACTCGCCGGCGCTACACCGGTCGAAACACGAGGGGTATGCTACGAGAACGGGTAGAAAGCTACGCAGAAAAAGGAATGCGAAAATATGGCGCAAAGTGAATTCCAGGGTGAACCCATTGTTCTTTGGAGTACGCGCCAAATAAATTTTCGTCGCGGGTGTACGGGTACAGAACGAGTTTTTTGTCGCTGGATGGGACGGGTGTTGGTCTCAGCTGCCGAATTCGGGTCATTTCGTTAGGGGAGAAATGCCCTCTAAAACACCATGCTATCCACCCCCAGAGGCTTCGATGATGTCGTCGCGTGTGACATGTGACTCACAAAAATTCTCAAAATCTCACCGTGATAATGTACGGAAGATAACTACGTACGTGCTGTACGTACGTAACTCGCATGAAGGGTACGTACAATACGTACGGTAGAGTATCACAGAAAAAACGGTATGCGCGTACGTACTCGTTCCTAACCGTTACCCCCGATGATACACTTTGTAACGACCAAGATCCAAAAGAACCGCAACGACGAGAAAAACTTCGTTTTTGTCCGAACGAATGAATCATGCAAACGAGCACAAACTTATTACCAAAACCTCTTTCAAAGCGAACACGGCTCGACGCAAAGGCACATTCAGTGCAAACCAAAGCACCCTTTGGCATTAACAGCAGCAGCAGCAACAACAACAACAACAACAACAACAGAAAAATGGCGGTTCGGAGACGAGGGGCTGCGTTCGCCGTGCTCCTGGCGACGAATCTCGGCGCCGCGAGGGTATCGGCCTTCCACAACCGGCACCACCACCGGCCGCACACCCCGCCGGACGCCGGGAATCCCACGGCGGCACGGAGGCGGAGCGGCTTTGGTGCTTCCGCAACCACCTTACCGAGCCGCCTCTCGTACGCGATCGACGTCCAAGAGCACTGTCCCCGGGACGTGCCCACCATGGAGGCCTGGGTCTACGAGTGTGGGGTCCAGGGGTCCGGGGGCCTCCGCCTGGTCGGCGAGGCGGACGAAACGAACCACGAGGACTATTCCCTCTCGACCGAGGAGGACATACCCGCCAACAGCCCCGTCCTGTACGTCCCGAGCGAAATGGTCCTCTCGGCCCAGAGGGCGATGGAAGAATTCGGGCAGCTCGAGGAATCCGAAAAGCTCATCACCAGCCTCAACGCCGAGTCGGAGCTCCGGCACTACTATCTCATGGTCAAGATCCTGGTCGAGTGGGAGCGCGGAATGGACAGTCCGTGGTACCCGTGGCTGAACTCCCTCCCCCGGTACTTCTCCAACGCGGCGTCGATGACCCCCTTCTGCTACAAGTGCCTGCCCTCGCTCATGTCCATACTGGCGATGAAGGAACGCGCCAACATGAACCACCTGATGATCAAAAAGGTTCCCTTTCTGAGCGTCGAGACCAGGGGCAACGCGGACTTGTGGGCCTGGGCCTACAACGTGGTGTACACCCGGAGCTTCGAGGCCAACAACGGGTCCGGGGACCTGTGCATAGCCCCCATGGCCGACTACTTCAACCACGGGACGGAGACCGAGGTGGAGATGGGCTACGACGCCGAGGGCAACTGCCACGTACAGACCACGCGGGACGTCCCCGCGGGGTCCCCCCTCCGGATGAGCTACGGGGACCCCACCAACCCCTCCTTCCTGCTGGCGAGGTACGGATTCCTGGACGAGTCGTCGCCGGCGACCTTTTGCAAGTACATCCCGCCGCACGTCAACGACGAGCTCCGGGAGATGGGCTACGCCCACAACCGGATGCTCTTTTTCAAGGACACGGGCGACGCCAGCGAGGAGGTCTGGGACGTCCTCCTCCACCAGATCCTGAGCTCCTCCAACATTGCCAAGAAACGCGCCCTCTACAAGGCCCACCTCGACGGAGACTACGACACCAAGCGGATGCTCCACGAGCAGTACTACTCCCAGACCTCCCTCAAGCTCATGGAGCACATCGACACCTTTCTCAACCAGCTCGACGACCTGTCCGCCAAGTCGGTCGGGAAGGACGTGAACGAGCACCCCCGGCTCCCCCTGATCCTCAAGCACAACGAGTTTGTTCGCAACACCTTTCTGGCGGTGCGGTCGCGCTACTTCGAGTAGCCTCTCGGCCGGCTGGCTGTGGGAGCCCATCGGCCGGTGTGCTTCGCCGAGCGAAACCGGGGTGCGTTCTGCCCAGGCAATCGGCCGTTTTGCGATGAGCCAGCTTTCTGCGCCGCGTCGCGTTGCACGAACAGTAGAATACACCGTGCGATAGAGATGTTTTAACGATACATTGTTTACTAGTACTGTACACTACTATGACTGCTTGCAAACCGTGGAATCAACCCGAGAATGGACGCGAAATCCTTGGAAGGCTTTCGTTGGGCCCTAGTGCTCGATAACACGTACACATCTGCCCTCTCTGTCTTCGCAACGATCTGTTGCGTCTGCGCACGAGTGCAGACGGCAATGCTCTGCCTCCTTCCGGCCGGGTCGTCGGAAGCACATCGATCGTCTTCGCAACGATCCGTTCCGCCTGCGCACGAGTGCAGACAGCAATGTGCGATCCACGCCCGACCGTGTTGCACTCCAAGGCCATCGCCACCGACACAAGGGTCCCCTGTCGGTTTTTGGCCGGCAATGGTTTTGCTTGGATTCGCCGTTCCTTTTTCCACCGCAATTCGGCTTCCTTGTCTTCGCAGCACGAGCAAGGGGACGCAAAGCAGAGCGACCGCAAGAAGGTTCGGCTTCGACACCGGTCCGTACCGAGCGATGCCTCCGCAAAACACCCCTCGCCTCCCCGGTCGGGCAAAGCGGGCCGGCCAACGCCGCCAAGGCTTCCGCCGGGCTCAGCTCCTGGCGCAGCTTCCGTCCTCTCGCAGGGTCGAGGCGTCGTCCACGCCCACCATCCCGCCCTGGCGGTAGGGCATGGAGACCGCCGTCCGGTACTCCTGCAGGCGCAGAGCGGCCTCGCGGGCTTCCCTGGCCAGCCGGATCGCCTCCGAGGCCAGCAGCCGCAGCTCCCGCAGCCTCGAGGCAGCCTCCTCGTCTCCCGGGCCGCTCCTGGGATCGATCGCCTCCTCTTCTTCCCGCCTGTCTTGGTAGCGGGTGGGGTTTGAGCCTCTTAGCCGTCTAGAAACCATTGTTGCCGTGCCGTAGATGGGCTCCGTGCTGAACAGTCTTTTTGCCGTTTTCGGATGTTGTGTCAACAAGGGTGTGCAGCGCCAAACTGCGAGAGCCGAAAATGACGGTGATGCCTGTTGTTCTCAAGAATAGAACAGAGCTGCACGCAAGTCAGACACCGTCGCGGGCGAAAACTTTGTTCCATGAGTCGGGCCCCTTCTATCAAGAAGAGAACAGTTGCACGCAAGTCAGACAGCTCGAGGGCGGTAAAACCAGTTACAATCGCAAAGAATGAGACTGGAAGGGCGCGAAACCCCTTCGCGAACTCGGGTTTTCTCTGGATCGACCAACAAGTCCCGTCAAATGCTGCACGCCCCGCTCCCCGTTGCGGGTTCAACAGACATGTGAATGGATTGTTCTATGACCTTTTGATTCGTTCACAATCACACCTCGTCTCGCATTCATAGTAAACACTTACCGACGCAGCGGTACGTAAGTACCCTACTATCGAGTATGCCGTCTGTTTGTTCTCTGAGGAAGGGGGCATAATTGATTGGTGCGCGCAGAGACGCTCTGTCTTTGATGCATCACGCTTGATAGTCATTGGATGAAAATTCAACTGAAAAAATCACTTATGCGTTAACCGTTAGACGTGTACTAGAACCTACACAGCAAAAAGTCATTCTACTCCAACACACAACTTTCTATTTATCGCTAAAACACCATCTTCACCATGGTGAGACTGATAACTTCACAACCAGAMCACCTATGAACACAAGAAAGGTACCATTACAAAACTCTTTGTCTGCTTAATAAGCTCGCCGAATGTCGTTTGTATTGCTTTTAATCTCACTTAGCTCCTACTGTATATCTACACATGGCGAAATGACCCAAATTCGTTAATTTTCGGCACTGCCCATGGAGACAGCTGTATCTTTAGAACCAATCATCGGATCTTTATGGGAATTAAACGAGTGGAAAGAGAACTATTAAAATAGTACATCTGTGTGTTGGCTCTGTCTAAGGAGTTGTATTTGGTGCCAAATAAATTTTAGAAACAGGTCCCATGTAATGAGGAATTTTGGAAGAATAACAACACACTTTTGCGGCTTTCACAACGACTATAAGAAGTGATCCCTGGCCAATTCTGAGTAGCCGAATCAAAAGAAAACTATCTAATTGAGGGGTATAGAACAAAGAATCACCATCAGGCAACTTTTGGTTGAAAAGTTATGTCCAAAAGACGGGAAGGGTTAGGGACAACAAATGGTGTATTTTAAGGAACTACTATCGACGTCCGAATCCATAGGAAGGAGGCACCACTGGCCAATTCTGAGTAGCCGAATCAAAAGAACACTATCCAATTGAGGGGAACACAGCTAAGAAGCACCATCAGGAAACTTTTGGTTGAGAAGTTATGCGCAAGGCAAGTTTGGAGTCCTGCAGTGGATGGAATGGAACCAAATGACAAGTGACGTCAAAATCCAAAGGAAGGAGGCACCACTGGCCAATTCTKAGTAGCTGAATGGAAAGAACACTATCCAATTGAGGGGAACACAGCTAAGAAGCACMATCAGGCGACTTTTGGTTGAGAAGTTATGCAATGAAGACTGCTGGCTGTACTATATGGTGGTTTATTGTTTATATTTCCAAATCAAAGAGGAAACATAGATGATGAACTATATACTACACCAGCAAGAGCTGGTTGTGAAACTTTTTGGTTATATGGTTTATTGTTCACACTCTTGGAGGAATTCTTCTTTCTCTTCCTTTGTCATCTTCCTAACAACATCCCTGAGAGTTTTTTTCTGTAACTTCCTATATTGACCCAAGGCGGTGTCCTCAATAATGATTGGAGTAGTAGTCTTCAACCAAGTAAGTCTACTCTCCTTTTCATCAGTCCATTTTGTGTATGGTGATGGTTTGGTTTGGGCATCATTCACCTCCTTGTATTTCTGTCTCACCTCTAATATATTTTTGCCCTGTTCATTCCTGCTTATGCCGTGCCACAGCAGAAGAGTTCTCAGTTGAGGCATCCTGAGACGATCCACTGGAATAGGTGGCACTGACCCAAGAATGGCAATGGCACTTTTCTCTCTTTTCTCTGCCTCTAAACATTTGGCCTTTTGTTTTTCCAATGCTTCAATTTCCTTACGACGGTTGACCAGTTCAKCTGCCTTARAGAAATCATCACTAGTAGCATGTGAACCACYTGTTACAAGAAATCTCYCTCCATGGGTGTTGGCATTTGCMAGAGCTTCAATCCTCTCTTTGGAATTCCTCTCAGTTACTCCAATGGCATCATGATTCTTGAATATGAACTTGGCTCTGAGATGACGGCCATCATATCCCCCTTTTGAATCAAGAAGTCCACATGCAAGTTTATTCCTCTCTTCCATGTCCTGATACTTTGTTGCATTTGGATCGTCAACACTGTCGTGACGAACAAGTTTTGAATTCAAACAAGCCATACTGCAAGGCACAGCTCCGACCTTTTGCCATGCCTCCAAATTTTTCTCTCTGGAGAAAGCAGCTGCAAAACTGTCAACATATCCACTGCACCCACTGACCCT
Organism: Pseudo-nitzschia multistriata; assembly: GCA_900660405.1. Lineage (NCBI taxonomy): Eukaryota > Bacillariophyta > Bacillariophyceae > Bacillariales > Bacillariaceae > Pseudo-nitzschia > Pseudo-nitzschia multistriata. The sequence continues at coordinate 28,716 of CAACVS010000236.1, read as the reverse complement.
ATCAGTGCCACCAAACACTAAAAGCCCTACAATGGAAGGTGTGAAGGACACTKTTTGCTTTTTCTTCAAACRATCATCRGTSAGCTTTTTGAGATTACTTCTGAACTTGCTTTTGAAAATGCCATATGAAACATCTGTCTCTTGTGAAACAGCAGTGGTGTTGGGAACACATGGATACAAGATGAAGCCATGGGCCCRCAGCTTGACTAGCATGTCAACATTTAACCTCCCAGGACCTGAGTCAATTTTGATCATTACTCTCTTTCCATTCAAATCTTCAGCATCTGGATATAAAAGTATGATACTATTGAAGAGATACTTTGAAAAATCAGCATCATCCATTCCGCCTTTGTCATTCATACCCACTGTCACAGGAAATGTTGAACAGTTGTCTTCACCTGACCAATCATGGAATCCATATGAAGCTCTAACCTTTTTACAATATGCTATTGTTTCCATCTTCAGTTTCATTCGTTCTTCAGTTTTGGCTCTGGTTCCAAATTGAAAGTGAGGTGGGAGGGGTTCACCATATGCATTGCTACCAGCAATGAAAGTTATGGTAACAGAGGACTTGGTGACATGACAACCAATTGAAGGAATATTTGGATCTATTAAACTGACTGACGGTCGTCCTCCCCTCCGCCCATTGGATCCGCCCATTGGATCCATCCAAGGACAAACAGGATTCATCAAGGTTTATAATTCTTCGTGTCTGTTCTTCTGCAATCTGAATTCCATATTCTCCACCTTTTGATGCAAATCCAAGTTCAACCAGGTCAGTTTTCCAATTTTGGAACCACAGTTTCAAGTTTGCTCTGGTTGTCCAACAGGCTCTTCTCTCTTCAACTCAGTTCAACACATGTGCCTTCAGATTTATGGTGGTCCTATTTACTACAGCAGAGTAATAAAAACTGGACTGCACTGATGGTGGCAGCCCAATTGTGGCATTGAGTCGACAAATAAGATGTGCATGATCAGTCCCTGGGGCATCTCCATTTGCTTGGCAGAGCTGAACAAATGTCTCAAATGCAGTGACAACCAAATCCATTGTTTCAGGAGAGATATTTCCTGGCCGAGGTCCCTTTCTGGCAGGTGCAATGCCAGCATTGCCCTCCCTAACATACCTCAACACTGTTCGGTGGTTAAGGACAGTACCATATTCAGAATGTACAGCTTTGACAATGGAAGCTGCACTTCTTCCCTTTCCTTCGGGATCATTTTTTGCTTCCTGATAGAGGGTGGTTGCTTTAATGTGGGCACGGGCTATATTTTCAAGCCTAATTTTCTTGTTGACGCGTTCAACTTGAGCAGCTCTGACACTGTCTCTGGTGTCCTCAAGGCCTTTCAACTTGGACTTCTTCTTGCTGATTGGATCATTACCATTTGAACCACCATCACTGTGGGGAGAAGAATCAGTGTGTTCAGGAGTAGTACTAGTAGTACCACTACCACCACCAGAAGCAATACCACCAGTCATGGGAGTTGCACCCGGTGTAACTTTCAGAACTGCACATGTTTCACAGGGTGTACTAGTAACTTCACTGGTGGCAAGAAGATTGTGCTTTCCAACAGAGGGAGTGCAAGGAGGAACTTCTTTAGCCTCAGCTTCAGCCTTTTCCTCTCTCATTTTGGTTACAAGTCGTCGGACCCTCATTTGCATTGAGGCTTTATGAGCTTCAAACTTTTCAAATTCAACAGCCTTCATAGCTTGTGCAACAGTAAGGACACGTGGATTAACAATGAGATCCGCAGCTAATTCCACCTTGCATTTGAGTTCCTCGTCAGGTGAGAGACGTGGAATCACGGTAGAGGTACTACTACTACTACTAGTATTAGTACTACTACTACTACTACTAGTACGTGAAGCAATCTTCTTTTTTGTACTCAAACGGGTACTAGTACGGTTAGTACTAGCAATTTTGCTATGAGCAGGAGCTATGACAAGATTTTGCTTTAAACTAAACAATAAAGGAATGTTGAATAGGAATCAAAGAATTCATAGACATAAGATCCATTTAAAACACTTTAGCAACACAGGAATAACTACAATCCTCTTTTTTGCGTACGTTGTACGTATATTTAGTACCACAGTAGTAATCCTACATATATACGTACGTATGTAGATTTAGTACCACTGTAGTAATCCTACATACGTACGATATGTACGTTGATTTAGTACTGTGGTACTAATCCTACTTACTGAGGGGAGGGGAAATCCGAGTTTTTCGATGTAAAATCTTTGCTTTGAAGATGATCAAAACAGTGTTTTGTGAGGCCATTAAAAGTGCTGAAGAACCGGCTCAAATGAGATCCCCTTTGGGGATATGCTCGGTCATAGTGTTAAGAAGAGTGCTGTGTGTCATTGTTACACAATTAGGGGCCTGGGGGGAGGCGATTCACCATTAACAGCCGGTATGGCCAAAATTGGCCGGTTTACAAGACCCCCTGCTGCTTAGAAAATAGGCCAGAACTCTATCAAAAAACAACTTAAGACCACCAGACTAAGCGCCCAGACCAAGATGATACAATTACTTAGTGATCCAGGTCATTGGGATGCTTAAGGATGCTCTGGCGGCTTCTTAGAACTAGTCTGCCGAAGAAGTTACAGTACTAGTAGTGGGCCAAAATTCCTGCGTTAATTCTAGGTGTAATTTTACTCCGATTAAACTTGTACTAGCACTACCTATACTAGTATTAGTAGGCAGTAATAAAAGTGCTACTTGTAGTAGCAGTACTACTACTACTACTAGCTAGCGCTGATGAGTATCTAGTAGTACTAGTAGTAGTACTAGACGACGAGTAGTACTCGACTCCTCCATAGTAATAATCCTGGTGATTGCTCTTGTGGCTGATTGTTTTTGCTTGTTGTTGGTGACTTGTTCTTGTTGGGATCAAGAAGAAGAAGGTTCAGCATCACTACTACTACTATTAGTACTACTACTATTGCTACTAGTAGTACTTGTAGTAGTACTACTAGTAGTAGCAGCAACGTTAGTGAAAGAAGAAGCTGTGGAGAATTCCATTCCAAAAGTCATCGTCAATCAAAAGAGAAGAGAACTACTAAGTAGTCTGTACTATACTGCTACTAATAGTAGTCGCTGCTTGTGTCGTGTTCGCTACTACTACCACCAGCATTATTGTCGTTCTTGTTGACAGCCGGTGAATGCGATACGAGGATGCAACTGATGCTGCTGCTGGAACGAACTGGTGTCGACTCGGCCTTTTGCTGGTGTAAAGCCGAATTGGAAATTCGCTTGTGTTATTTCTTTCGAACGTAAAAGCGTTGCTTTCTCGGATGGGGTCACCGTCTCGGTATCGATTTCGAACGGACGACGCAAGTGTGTTGTTTCTGGAATATGTTATCTATTTTAACTCGGTGTTGGATGCACGCTTCTGAAGAAACTACAAGGATCTGTGACAAGAATAGAATAGATCTCTGGCCATGCATGGGAACCGAAGGCTCTACTTATTTCCCGTTGCGATGTGTGTGGTCAATGAGAATTAGGTTCTATCCTTTGGTCAGAATCCAAGAGAACATGATCTATATGACAAGGAGCCAAAATCAAAGCATGAGCCTTTTTCTATCAGACCGTCAAGAATCGCCGTACTGAGTGGCTGCAAAAGAGTATTCGCAGTACAATAGCAGAATCACCAGCTCTAGGTACCTTGGGGAGCGTTGGTGTTCTTTTTCATACGTGTGTCTACTTCTTGCCTTTCTTTTTCCCGGCAGAAAGGCCAGCCAGCAGCAAATTGTCTGCCATGGCCGCGTTCTTTTTCTTTCTCTCGGCCTTGGTCATGCCGTCGCCACCTCCTTTTCCCCCCTTTCCTCCGCTCTTGGCGGCGTCCAGTTTTGCATTGATGGCTTTCGCTTCGGCCGTCGCGCCGGGAAAACACTCTTCGAGGGTCTTTCCGTGTTTGCTCTCGGCGTGCAGCTTCATCTCGGTGTTGGTCTTGGTGCACTTCAGCTCCGCCTTGCAAACCAGGCAGCAGATCATCTTCGCTTCCGCCTTGACTCTTGCCGGCAGGCGTCCCATCTCGTCTCCGATCCCGGCGGCACGATTGGCTTTCAATCGTGCCGCGTTCAGTCCCTTGTTCGATTGGGGCATCCTGTTGGTTTCGTTCTGGATGCAGGTGAAGGGGTTTAGAATGATGTGGTTAAGATTGCGTTGAAACTAGGTAACGCAATGCAAAAGGATCCATTCCGTGCAGTAGTTTTATGCCATCGTGCGGTTGGCTGATTTCAACGACGAGTTCTCGATTTTGCGTTTGTCCGCGCTACCGGTAGAAATCGTTCCGAGTTTGATGTTTCGACCAAAAACTGATTGATTGGCTTCCGGTATTTTTGATGTGACAGGCGATACCGGCAGTAAAAAAGCAAAGGATGTTTCCACAAAGCTGGGGGGGGGGAACATAAATGAACCACACACCCAAAACACTCGACCCCAAAATAAATATGTCAGTCGTCAGCAATCTTCAAGCATCCGATCTTTCTTTCCTTCCCTGTCGGATCGATCGTTAAGTGGATGATTGGTGGGTTTGGATTGACACCAAACGATCAGCGATCAGAACTATCTTTTTCAAATCTTGCCACGACACCTTGCGATGGCAATAATCGTCGCTCTTGAAAGAAATATCGAAAGGCAAKGGACAAACATAAACTGAAGACGATTGCGGCACCATGATTGCCACAAAACAGAAAAGGGGCCTCGCCTCCCCGTTGAAAAAGGCAACAGCATGCATCCTATTCCTAGCTATTGCTGCTCAACCTTCGTTCGCAACTCGGTTCGGAGTGTTGGAGAGTCTTCCGAGGACGCGCAAACAAGCCTTTCTCTCGAAAAAGATAGCCGATGCCCCTTCTTGGAAGACCATTCCCCGCGGAGGTGATATCCAGGAAGATGTTTCGTCGCCCACAGCTACGGATGACGACTGCGCGTTTGCCGTGGTGGCATCCGCCATCAAGGGTCTGGCATCGTTTATGAAGGGACCCAAGGCCGACACCATGCTGTTATTGTCCACCACGGCGCTGAATACGCCCCTATCAAAGATGATTGGCCTTTCTCCGATTCTTGGATACCTAGCATTGGGAGTCTTGTTCGGTCCGAACGGATTGAGTCTCGTCAAGGATATTCACACCACGGAATTGTTGGCCGATATCGGAATCGTCTTTTTCCTCTTCGAAATGGGAATCCATCTCGACTTCAAGACGCTCATGAGCATGAAGCGTGATGTATTTGGGCTCGGTGGATGCCAGTTCCTCGTAACGGGAGCTGTCGTTGCGGCCATCTGTAAGTTTTGTTTCGGGCTTTCCTCCGCGGCACAGATTGTCTTGGGTGGAGGCTTGGCTCTGTCGAGTTCTGCCTTTGTCCTGCAACTCCTAAAGGACAAGGACCAGATGGGTACCAAGTTCGGAAGGTCGTCCTTTGGTGTGTTGCTCCTGCAAGACCTCGCCGTCGTCCCACTTTTGGTTGTCACCCCGATTCTGGCCGGAGGCGGTGGTGGTTTGGCCGAAGCGTTTGGTGCTGCCGGAGTCAAGGCTGCCATCGCACTGGGCACTATTGCCGTCGTTGGCAAGTTTTTCTTGAAGCCTTTCTTCGACAGCGTAGCCAAAACCAAGAACCAAGAAGCCTTTGTGGGTGCCATTCTAACGACTGTCTTGGGGATGTCCTTTCTGACGGAGGGATTGGGTCTCTCCAATACTCTTGGAGCATTCCTTGCTGGTATGCTGTTGTCCGAAACAGATTACCGCCATCAGATCGAACAAGAGATTGCTCCCTTCCGCGGAATCCTTGTTGGTCTGTTCTTCTTCACGGTCGGCTTCGAAATTGATTTAGAATTGATTGGCTCTAATCCGGGCAGAATAGTCTCCATCGTGCTTGGAATTGCTTCGATCAAGTGCGTGATAGCATCTGTGCTGGCTTCGATGTTCGGATTGGACAAGGGAACCGCCCTTCGACTTGGCTTAATCTTGAGCCAGGGCGGAGAGTTTGCTTTTGTTGCCTTCCGTCTCGCGCGAAGCTGTGGTATTCTTAGTCCCGAATTGACCAAACTCATGCTAACCTGTGTGAGTCTAACGATGGGTCTCACCCCCTTTCTGGATGACGTTGGGGCAAAGATGGCCATCGCTCTAGATGATGCCCCGTCGACTGGCAAAGGAAAAGGAAAGAAAAATCGTTAATAAATAGATTCTTGAGGGCGAGAAAATGAAGTCCAAACGGTGTTTTTCGGTACGCGAGATGTTCGCACACGTAGCAGTAAACCAATATATGTCTATGGTATTCAATTTCTTTGATTTGAATTTAGTATGATAGACTATACTACGGGTACACACATTTTAGAATAGTATTCTCGATTGAAAAAGTTGACAGTGTGAGACCGTTCGATTGGTGTGAAATTTCAATTATCAGTTCCGATATTGTGTAGTGGTGAGTACATAAAAAAGCATTTGTTTATATAATTTAAATGCATTCTGACAAGACAATGATTGGAGTACAAATTGTTGAGTCAAAGTAAGATACCGTTAGGAACAGATAACGACAGTCTTGTATTTCTTCTAGTTGCTGCTGTCCTCGGCATTCAGAGATTGAAAGTTTTTCAGTGTATTCCTCGTGGCGGCGCTAGTTCCGCCCGAAAGCATCGATTGCGTCACGGGCGTCACCGATGCCGAAACTCCGTCGAGCGTGCCCGATTTCATAAACACTGTTTCTGGCGCGGCCTCGGTCGGCTCTTCGGTTCCTGCTGGTTGTATGAACTCGGTCTCCTCTTCGGCTCCCGCTGCGTCCTCGTTGAGCTGGGGATGGTCCGTCAGCTCGGAGGGGTTGGCTGCGCCACTGGCAGGCATGGTGTCGCTGCACGTGTTTTCGCAGAAATGATGGCCGTGTTCGTCGGGGATCGAAAACGTGCATCCGGTGGGTGCACGACCGGAAAGAATTGGTTCCGAGGAGGCTCCCAGTCGAATGTCCCACGAGACCTCTCCCAAGAAATCACCACCCGACGTAACGACTCGATAGCACCGATTGGGTAGGAGGCAGATGTTGGCAAAATCGTGGTATCCTTGTGAAAGAGTGCCTTCGAAAATCTTTCCCAGGGGATCAGTTTGTTTGTTGCTATCGAATGTATCAAAGTCCACCGTCTGTGTGATTGAAACCACCGTTTCGCCTTCAGCGTTCGTGTTCGTGTTCGTCATGGAAGCGGTAGGGAGGTCGGCAGCCATCGGATCGAGATCGGAAATTCCCTCGATCGTAATTGTTGTTCCGTCCCAGCCGTCGCCCCACTGATCGTTCATATGCAACTCGTAGGGCCTGAGTCCCTCTTGACAGCCTCCGTTGTTTTGGGGACTGAACGCGGTTGGTACAAGGGTTGGCCCGTTTGTTGGTAGCGTCTTGGTGGGGGACGACGTCGGGACCCCGGCTGTCCAAACCGTGGTTGTGGTCACCTTTGGAGCTTCCGTCGGAATTTCCGTGGGGCTCTTTTCCTCCGGGTTGAACAGGGGAGCGATCTCAATCGCCAGCTCGTACCGGCTCGAATCAATGTTCGATTTGTCCACAATGTCGTGGTTCACGATGGACTGCCACTGCCTCCCTTGGACGCTGCTGCTCAGGAAAAAAAAGAGGAGCAGGGCACAGCGGACATCCGAGGTCCTAAAAGTCTGGTTTTTCGTCATGGTCAAGCTAAGATTGTTGCGTATGTTTGCGATTGTTTGCAACCCAATAGGCTTGCTCTGGTCACGCCGAAGTCTTGCTGCGATGATTTGTTCGGTGGTGCGTTTCAATTCAACGCTCCGTTCAAATCGGTACCCGGTACTACCGGTAGTGTTCTCATCAATATTTCCTTCCGCATCAAATCGGCATTATTTCGAAAACTTGCAAGTGTGACAGCAAAGCGCACCCTCAATTCTTCGTGTCATGGCCGTTGAGAGATGGATGCGCGACTGTGCGAGCAGACATACCGGTACGTACGGTACGGTACCGTACGTATCATGAATTGGTTGGAAAATGGAGGCACTTACTACAGTGCAAAAACTACAAAGTGAGCCCATGGGTGGAAAAATTTAAAAAAATTAGAAGCGAAATAACAAATTGACTGTGGCTCTTTGTTATTTCTAAATTATTTCTAAAATAGGAGTGGAATCCATTGATCTATTGTCTATGATGAATGTTGTTGGCAGTGTTTTTTTTTGCAAAGAGAGCTGCTGCTGGTGTTTTTGTCCCAAAAAGAAGAGCAGCACTGGAAGTTCTAGTAGTAGTAGTAGTAGTAGTAGTAGTACTAGTAATAGTAGTACTACTAGTACTAAGTCTTTGGTACTAATAGTACTAGTACTAGTAGTAGTAGTAGTACACTACTACTAAAGAACAACAAGAACATGAAGAATCCAATCATGATCGCTTCTTCTTCTTCTTCTTCTTCTTTTGTAACACCACCAGGTTGAAACCAAGACATTTTCCAAAGATATTCCCTGTGATTTTTGAACAGTTCTTCTCTAAGTAATACTAATAGGTATTTTAGGTGGTGGTTTCAGTAGTAGTGCTACTACCAGTAGTGTTCTCCCACACTTATGGGAACCATAGTGGTCCTCTGTGATAACCGTCACCAACAATTTTCAGTTCATTGTAGTATCTGTCTGTAAACTGAATCAAACTGTATCTGAGCTGCTGGATCCTCATATATCACATCCATGCTGTCAACAAATTCTTCCCGGAGTTCTTGTACTAATATATACTAGTAGTACTAGTACTTTTCTTTCAATGAGTATTTGTCCTATTATTTAGATAGGTAGTCCAACTTGGCTTTAGGTGTCTTATGCCATGCTTCCAACCACACTCCTTCAAGGGAAGTGCCACCCTTTGTAGTGATTAGTAGTAGCATTTTTCATCTACTAGCAGGGTCTCCTGCTGGCCCATCTAGCACCTCTACTAGTAATTAAGGAGGTTAAAATCTTTAATGTTTTCAGAAGAAGAAGTAGTATCATTTTGATAAAATTAGAATAGGAAACACCAGTACATCCTTAACTTTGTTAGAGAACATTGCTAAAAACCAAAAAATTCCAAACATCATGGCATTACAAAAAGTCTACAAATGGACTATAAAGAATGACAGCAATACTGAATGGGTGTAGTAAAAAAGCAATTAGAAGTACTAACGCTTTCTTCATTAGTAGTTTGAGAACAGTTCCCACCATCTCTCAATTTCTTATTCTTGTGTAACTTGTTCTATAGCATCTTTTGGCCTCCCTGCATTGAAAGTGCTATCGCAATCCTGGGACGTTACGAAACAACTCATAACCAGATACTTTAAGCTACTGGACGTACGGCTCAGCTACTGGGTCACGTATGACTCATATCCGGATACTTTAGGCTACTGGACCAGCAACGTGCCTACTTATATCTAAATAGGTAGCTTAAAGGTGGCATTAATGCGACTTGCGCGAAAAAAAAACGACTTAAAGCTACTTTTATGCTCCTAAAAAGTAGCTTTTAAGTAGCTTTAAAGCTACTTTTAAGCTACTTTAAAGCTGCTTAAAAGTCGCTTTAAAGCTACTTAAAAGTCGCTTTAAAGTAGCTTTTCAGTAGCCATTGTATTACAAATATATATATACAATGATGAATAAAGATAATTGAGGGCATAGATCTTTTCATTTAGAGTGTCGATTGTCTTTCTGTTAATTATTTTCAATCGTGGGACTACCTATGATGATTATTTATAAGTATATGTTTATTTTCAATATTCAATCTTTCTTATTAATTAATGGTTATTCATATAAATTATAATTCGCAATCTAACGGCTACCGAAAAGCTACTTTAAAGCAGCTTAAAAGTAGCTTTAAAGTAGCTTAAAGGTCGCTTTAAAGCTACTTTTAAGTCGCTTAAAAGCTACTTTTAAGCTGCTTTAAAGTAGCTTTAAAGCGACTTTTAAGCTACTTTAAAGCTACTTTTAATCCACTTAAAAGTCGATTTTAAGCTACTTAACGCCACCACTATGCTCAGTGCGGCATATATATCTGCAGGCAAGTGATTCAGTAGCTGAGACAGTAGCTGAGACGTACTTCCAGTAGCTTAAAGTACATGGTTATTAGGAGGCACGTGTCTCAGTAGCTGAGCCGTAGGTCCAGTAGCTTAGTGTAACCGGTAATGAGTCGTTTCGGAAGGTCCCTGAGAATTGTTCATCAATTTTTTATGATACTTCTTTAATTTTCTACTTTGGCTTGTCATCATACTAGTAGTAGTAGTAGTTTTGCCTTGTTTGCACAAGAAGTAGTGCTGAGGAAAGAATGATCTGAGAAACATGCAAGTAATATTACCAACCATGCTTGTCCTGAATGCTGTGATGTTTGTCGTAACATCAGTGGTAGTAATGTTAGTATCATTAAGTGGACCAGCGATGTCCTCAAGGTTGTAGCTTGCAAGTATATCAGTATTGCTATCTTTTGTTGCCTTGATAGTAGGGATGTTCTTGTCACAAAGTTTTGGAATGGCATGCTCCTCCCTTATGGTGCTACAGTTCTCAAACAATGGAAGTATCAATTTAATGGCTTATGCTGTCTCTGTTTGTCTCAAACGGAAGATGGTATCAATAGCCTCCACTGATCTTATGCCAGTTGACTTTCCTGGCATTAGGAGCCTCCTCAATTGAATTTTTTTGTGCTGTAGTGTTGGAGCAAACCAATAAAGAAGACATCCTGAATCGTCACACTGTTTCCCATAAGCAGGAGGCCTTGCACCAAGCATGAATAACAGACTCTTTTTTCTCTCCATCAGAAAATTATCCAACTAAAGCCACTCTTTTCCTCCCTGATCTTGAAGCACATTTTGGTTAGTAGTATCTTGAGCATGGGATTCTCTGTCATCATCTTTAAAAAACAGTACAATTTTGAAATGACCAATCATAATGATGACTGGTCCTCATTGGCAAAGTACCTAGTACTAGCAGTGCTAGTAGTTGTTGTTGCATTTTCCAGGGGGCCTGGTGGAAGCAAGGTTAAGAGCCATTGAAATGTTATTGTGGAAGCCAGTGGTGTTGGTACTATTGACACTGCTATGCTATGCATTGCTTATCCCCAACTTTGAGAGGACCTGTGAGTATTTCTTGAAGGACTCAAACTTGTCCAACAAGTAACAAGGCATCTGCGGCATCTGCAGCATCTTTGTCACTATCAGTCAGTGCATCATGCCCATCATAATAGTAGTAGTCATAGCCAAGAAAGGTGTCCCTCCTACTATTGCTGTTGTGTTCAATGGGATGATTCCCCATTAATGGCCATAGCTCTTCTACTAGTAGTAGTAGCAAGTCTTGGGAGGGATTGGGTTCTCCTCTTTGGTCTTGGAATGACCAATTACAATACTTATGGCTGCATCCTGTAAGTCATGTGAGGAACTAGATTTTCTTAAATTTTGGATCAAATAATAATGATAATGATAATGATCATTGAACATTCAGCAAGCACTTTACTAGTAATGCTATTCTTGAGGAAATAAATGTTCTCTTTCTTTTGGTTCTTCTTTGGAATGACTGATGATGACAAAGAGTAATTTTTTGAGTCTTTGGAGCAATTTGGTTCTCTTTCATTTTGGAATGGCCAATGATGAATTACATTTTGAAATGACTGATGCTGCATACAATTTCCCTGTCTGGTCCATTGCTGATACTACTACTAGTAGTATTACAACAAATATCTGAACAATCTATTAAGCACTTAGCTCATGTTTCCCACCATTAATAATAGTTCAAGTTCCCATGACAGTGTTCAGGTTCCTATCCTGAGAAGTTTCTTGGAACAAATGCTAGTATCCATTTTTAATATGGTTTCAAAAAAGCTCAGAAAAATATGTTTGACCTTGTGGAGTAGTAGTAGTGTGGGGGACAGGATGCCCATGTCATTGCTTCTTCTTGGGAGAAGGATGTATCTACTAGCTAGAAGTTCTAGTTACTCTAAGGGGCAGCGCTCCTTGAGGACCAATGGTAGAATTTTTTAAAATAATTTCATAGAACTTGTTCTTACTAAGTATGGTGATTACGACTACTAGTACTAGTAGTAAGAAACAAAAAGGATATGGGTTAGTGCCAGCATCACCAGACATAGTAGTTTAAAATTTAGCTCCTCTTTATAAATTAACTGGTACAGTATTCTAATACAGATTTGGGAACCCTCAAATTAGGAGTGCTGAATAATATCGGAGACACCATTACAAGTAGAAGAAGTAGGGGGAGAGTGCAGGTCAGCAGCAATATGTGATAATTGGAGTACTTCTACTACTAACTTCTTTTGATTTGGTGAACTCGTCTACTCTTCTTTCTCTTTTTCTAGTACAAAGGAGGACCACTCATCTGTTGCTTTTACCACAAAGTAGTGTTTGAACAAGCAAACACAGGAACTTGTTATTCCTGGTGAAAAAAGAAATGAGTCAAATCAAGAACAATGAAGAAATCTACCAACATCATACACCAATGTAGTAGTAGTACTAAGCATGTGTCTTGGGAAATATTCCATCACCTCCAGAAGAAATACATTGACACTGGTAGTAAAAGCAAAACCTATGAAATGTAACAACAGTCTACTTCAAGCAGCAGTAGCATTTTAGTCACAGCACTTTAAATGAATTAAAATGGAGTGGTTGCTGTTGATACTAGTACTAGTAGGCTACTACTACTCCTAGTGGTAGTAGTAGTATTCATGACATTTCTTTCCCTCCTGCTGCTGATACCAGTTTCATCTCATTTGTCTAATTGGGTGCTCTTCCTCAATTTGTTGCTGAAAAATTGTTCTGGGACACATTGGAATCAACAAGGGTGATTTTCTTAATATTTCCAATAATCAGATTTGTTCCTTCTTATTGTTTATTTGAACAAGGATTTACAGCATGGTGAGTGGTACTAGGAGTTCTGACTTTAACACAAATATTTGTTGGAAAGCATGCTACTACATGTTGTCTTTGTGCCAAGAGAACAACAACAAGAACAACAATTGAAAGTAGTCGTGGTAGCAACCAAATGGATGTTTTTTGCACATTTTTTCTTCTACTGCAAACTGGAAAGAAACTAGTGGTAGCACCAGTACTACTATCATTATACCATCTTCTACTAGGAGTACTGTTTGTAGTACTAGGACTACCACCACCATTACTACTAGTAGTAGTTCTTGTATCATTGTAACTACTAGTAATAGTACTACTACTGCTCCTCACCATCACAGACTGCCAAGCACACCTCAGTTGACTTATCACATACATTGTTTCCAAGTTGATATTCTACAAAGAAGCCAACAGAAATTGAACAGTAAAAACATGTTCAAAGATAATTGTTTCCTTTCCTCTGCACCAGTGTCTCTTCCTCTTCCTCCTCCTCTTTTGTACTCTTATTATGCATTAGATTATGTTCCGTTTGATGTTATGTGGATCCTAATCAAGTTCCTGATCAAATACCAATAAAATATTCCAGCAGAGCAGAAGAAACAAGCTTGAAAATATAGTTTTCAAATTGGTATTACTAATACTACTTGTTGTACTACTAGTACTAGTAAATCTGTAGATACAAAATGGTGGACAAGGCAATATCTTTTGTACTGCTAGTACTAAATCAAGATAACAGTAACAGTAGGCCATTCCCAAGAGAAGCAGCAGCAGTAATAGTCATCAGCAGATGTCCTCAACAGCAACAACATGAAGAATGGTTTTTAACAGACTTCCAATTCTTTTTGGTTGAACCCTGCCTCCTTGTCTATTGTATTTAACTGTACTGACAATCTGAGCTGTATCTTGGTCCCCAACGGACACTTAACAATGATAAGCACATGAATAGTCCCAGTAAAAAGACAAATTCAGTGATATGGGGGGTTATGGGGGGTTATTGACTATTTAATTATGTTACTGTAGGTATATTGAGTATTGAAAATGTATGATTAAATTGGCTATTTTTGAAATGCCACAGTCATATGATAACCGCTCCTAGGTAGTAGCTCTAGCTGTTATAACTACCAGTAATGGTAGTAGTAGTAGTACTATATACTTATTAGTATCACCACTGATTGCCCTTGTTGTCGACTCATTTGTCTATTGACTTTTTCTCTACCAGTTTGTACCTGTTTGTAGCTCAAATTTCAACTTGTAGTAACCCAAGAGGATTGTTCTGTACCACATTTGGTACAAAAATATAATTAAGCTCATCATTACATCTCGTCTTTTCATCAGATTCCCCATGAATTTAGAAAACTCCTCCCATTATTCCTCATTGGACTCATTCAATTTGATTGGAGTTGATACCAACAAGCCAGATCCACGTTTTCCAAGACAACAGGCCACCTCAGCCATGAGATGTTGGCAAGATTGGCAACATATTGGGAACAAATCCGTAAATACTACTCCAATCAAGTCAGATTGGTGTTCAAAATAGAATGGAATCTAGTGCACATAAGATGGTGTTGAAACCTAAATGGATTAATCTTACTGGACCTGTTATGAGAATGAAACATTAAAAATTTGATTGAAATAATCCAAAATATGATTCAAAAATTTCCTTGATTTGAAAACTTTACCATGGGATTCTACTAATGTACTGTAAAAACATGAACTCAGTCACACCAAAAACAGAATCTCTACTTGATCTATAAATTGCACTCCAGATATCCAAATGTAACAGTAGCCCTCCCATAACATTTGAAATTAATTCTGGACCCTTAACTCATCCAAGAATTAATTTTTTTTTGACAATTGAGGTAGTAAGTCCGGTCAGGATTCTGAACCCACATGTTATTTTCACTCAAAAAATATCTTCATTCAGGGGTACAAAATACGTACAAACCCCAAAAATGAACAAAAATATAAGGGGTTGAAAAACAGTTAAGGGACCTTGTGAGTCCCACCTCTTACTAGTACAACAACCAGAAGCACTTTTCTCCTCACCACCAGAAGTGGCTACTAGTACTAGTGCGTGATACTGGCTTTCCCACCAGTACTAGTAGTAGTGCCTATTTTTGTTCACAAGAATGTTAAGAAATAAAATAGAGATATTTTCTTTAATGAACGAACTAATAGCTGTTACTACCATACTAGTATGTTATTAGTAAAATGAAATGGAACCCTTGGAATTTGGGTCCAGCAGAATTTTTCATAGTACTACTACTAGTACTAGTAGTTCCAAGAGCACAACTGCTACTTCTTGTTGTTGTTGTTCTTCTTCTTGCTTCTATGAAGTAGTAGTAG
>CAACVS010000236.1:0-13223 GCA_900660405.1 Pseudo-nitzschia multistriata | reverse complement strand
CTACTACTAATACTAGTACCACTACAAGAACTACCAGTAGTAGTAGTAGTACTAGTACTACTACTTCTACTAGTTGTAGTACCAGCAGCAGTAACAATATCCTCACTCTTCAGCAGTAGTTAAAAAAATAGTGCTACTTCTACACTGCAGCACTAAGATGAAGAGGAGTGGGAGGAGAGTTTGTTCCTCCTCCTCCTCATTCTCATCATCATGATGTTTCACCCCATCATATCACCAGGAAAAGGAGGAGTTGACGACAACAACCACCACCATCACCACATTCCTTCTGGTGGTGTTCTTTCTTTACTACTAGTACTAGTACTACTAGTAGTACTACTACTAGTACTCTAGTAGTATATCTTGAGTTAGTACTAGTCACTTTGCCTGTCACTTGAATTCCACAGTAAATGAAAGCTAATACTAGTTGTAGTCATACTGCTACTAGCTTTGATAAATTCAGGTTATGTACTCTACTACTACTTCTACTAGCATTACCACTACTACTACTACTAGTACTAGTACTAGTACTACTACTACTACTAGTGCGGTTCGGTTTTACTTCTAGTAGTCTCGTACCGTAGAATAATATGGAGGGATACCGTTATTCAAACGGTAAATGCCAACAACAACAGATGTTATGCCGATACGTAGTAGGCCTGAAATATGTATATTCATACACGAATATTGGTGATGAATTTATTTGCTAAATACCGAAATCAATCCGTTGGACAGCATTCCGATGAGACGATGAGTAGGAACTCTTGCACGTTGGTTCCTTCCCCAACGTTTAAAGCATCCCCGTTGGCTTGACAACCGACGGCTAGAACGTTTCCAGTAGTGAAGAAGCAAATCAACTAGTCCGCTTCACGATCCTTCCTGTTCAGCTCCATCCGTATCAGAGGGAAGAACACACTCTCCGCAAGAGAACAGTACAGTGACATCATTTTTCACTATCATTGGAGAACATTGCAGTAGTTTCTGTTGCGACCATGCCTTCTTCTATGGGAGATGTGACTGCCATGGGGAATGCTGGCAGTGGCATGGGGGTTCCCGGCTCTGGCTTTCCGCCACAACAGCACCATCACCATCCCCACCAAATCTCACAGTTTCTCCCTCCCATGGATCGATGCGCAGGTTGCGGTGCAGTAGACACACCGCTATTGGCTTGCGACGACCTTGACAGGGCAAGCGGCAAGAAAAAGGATATAGTTATAGATCCTTCTCAACGATTGAGGTACGTAGCTGCAGTTGTGACTTTCCTAGGTTTCATGCTCTCAAGATCATTTTTCACGATGACAGGACCTGATCTAGGTATCATGGATGCCATGGTATTGTCAAACAACGACTTTCATCCTGGTTATTCTGACGAATGTAATTGTTGTCATCCCGTATTCATGCATCACTTTGGTGCCGATCACAAATCATACGTTGCAACCTCAAAATCTTTCAACAATCGATAATTACACTACAAACGCAAATGAATCGTAAAACCAAACATCAATTTTGACTCTGTAGGTTTTGTGCTAATTGTATGATCGGGAAAAAGGTTAGGGTCTTCTGGCCAGTCGATAACAGCTGGTATATCGGAACGGTTCAGCAATTCAATGCAGTCACTGGAGAACATCTATTGAAATATGAAGATGACGATACCGAATGGGTTCATATTGGAGAAAGTAACACGACGATGAATCCGTCCGATTTTACTCCTCAGCAACCTCTATCAGCTCAAGTTGGTATTGTTGCACCGCAACCAAATAACTTCGTTCCAAGGTCTGAAGCTGGTTCTTCCCCGGCTGATAAAAAATCTGCGATGGTACCGGCGTCCCGAATCAAAGATGGAAACACCACACCAACAATTGCGAATGCTGATCCAAAGAACAGAGTTGGGTCGTCATCAGCATCCGGTGGGCCCACGACCACGAAAGGAACCGACACTCAATCAGCTGCTGGCCCTGGACTAGAAACAGAAAACCCGTCCAATGCACTTCATACAACGTATCGAACATTCGGTTCAGCGCAAATACAGGGAAATTCGTACCCACCCAATTCCTCTTCGGGACAACGCCACCTTCCTCCTCATCTTGCTCACCACCAACCTCATCACATACCTCAAGGGTACGGTCACGGGCCGGGAGGTCCTCCACAGCCAACGCCTTATGGCAGTTTCTCGTCGTCGTCACTCGGGCATGGGCCACAACCTCTAGGGTACGGGTACCCTGGTCACCCTGGCATGGGCATACCTCAACGTCACGGAGCGGTTGGAGCTTTACCACCGCACCATTACGGTGGAATGCAAGGCCACCCGCCTCATCCTCATCGGATAGAAAATCCTGCTCAAATTTCTAATGCGCCAGGCTCAGGGGGGAATGTTGGTGCGAATGGAAAGAAAAAGACAGGGCCTAAAGCTTGGACGAAAGAGGAGGATGCACTGTTGCTCAGTATTGTTCAAAGCATGCGAGTGCCGATGAAATGGTCGTTGGTGGCACAAAGCTTGCCAGAGCGAACGGGAAAACAGTGCAGAGAACGCTATGTAAACCACTTAAACCCGCGTCTCAAAGTCGCCGACTGGAGCCCGACTGAAGATGCCACCATATTTCACTTATACAACACTATCGGCAGTCACTGGGCAAAAATGTCTAAAATCATTCCCGGTCGGACGGACAATGGAATCAAAAACAGGTTCCACAACCTGCGAAGGCAATTGGAACGAGAGGACGAGCACCGGCTCCGTCTGAATGCCTCAAGAGATTTTCCAGAAGAGATCCGACTTGAGCTCATCAGAGAGTTTCCCGAGGAGTTACGAGGGAAAGCGGCTGAACTATGGGACATTAAATCTGGGTTGAGCGTTTTAGCCGCGCAAAGTGTATTGGGTGGGGATAGAACCAGAACAGCAGGGCGTTTCGGACCTTTCCGTGAGGCAGTACCCGGAGAGGATATCTGCGTCCGGTGTGGTTTTTGCCTTCCTAGTGTTCAAACKGGGAGCCAAATCTGTACAAAAACGGGTTGGTGTCAAAGCTGCGCACGAATTCCACCGCACGTGAGCGGAAATATGCTGCGGGAATGCTTGAACCTTCGCAGGTGTCAAAATGCGGAAAAAAGGAAGATCATCGAATCATGGGAGATACCCGATGCAATTAAAAACTCCAAGAAGAATAAGCAATAGTTTTAAGGCTATCAGGATCGGATTATATTGGGGCAAGTGAGGGGAACGATTTGTCGAATGCATGCGCAACTTGCGAAGTAACCTTCCTAACAATAATATTTCAATTCGAATGGTTGCTACGCTGATGATTTCTTACGCTAGATGCGTCTTCCTCGTTTACACAGCTTCCCATCAGCTTGTAACTTCTTTTGTTCTCAAAGCACAATGTATCATGTTTGATATCCTTGTCTTTGCAAACCAAGTGTCAACCTTGGGTTGAACCTATGATAGCGAAAACTGACAACAAAACATGCTTAATTGACATTTTTTTTGTTGGATGTAAGCCCAAATCCACATCATGTTCTGAGGAATGAATCAAGCTCTGTAGCTTGTAGTAGTATAATTGTTACTTGAGTCATGGTAGATTTATTCTATATCCTCTTGCTGTTATTGATTCCACAATGATGTAAAGGGGTTTGATGCTTCTTTCTCTGCTGACGGAGAATCGGTTATGCTCAAACTACCTTCATTTATTTACATGATGCTACTAGCAGTAAATGAACAGCAGTTTACCCTCAAACTTATCAAAGAAATTACTAGTAAGAGCACAAGAACCAATACTGACAAATGAAAAGAAATAGTAGGTGTGTACAAGGGATTTATATCAAAGTATTTCTTCAAAATAGCATCTCTAGAAACTTGTCAAGCACACTTCTTGACTTTGTGTGCCTCACAAACCACCAGTCAATGGATTTTATTACTTCTTCTTCTTCTTCTTCTTCTTTGCCTTCTTCTTGCTTCTTTCTGGTGGTTCCTTGTTCTCAGGTCATAGTATGGTATCTTGTTATTTACTGTTACTAGTACTAGTAGCATGAATCTCAAAGAATGTGTATCATGATGTTCAGAATAGATTGCCTCTATCAGAGCAGGCAGCCAGTAATACAAACTTTCTTGTTGTTGTTACTAGTACTACTAGAACTACTTGAAGAATGTTATGCATATATGAAATATGAATAATGGTGCTGGTGTCCATGACAAAACCTCATGTAAAGTACCAGCAGTAGTAGTACTATTTGGAGGAACAGTCAGTGGATACTTGTTGTTGTTGGTTCTACTGGAGATGAAGATATTCCCAGTATGGCAACAACAACTCTCAGCAAAATTAATAGATATGGGCTCACCTTTTGGCATGTGCAACAACAATATCTGGATAAAGACAACAAGTTGTTGTTGTTGTTGTTGTTGTTGTTGTTGTTGTTGTTGTTGTTGTTGTTGTTGTTCCTTGTTGCGCACTCCCAGTACTATTCTCTTCTTCAGCATCCATTACTCTAGTAAGGAGTTCTTCCAAGGCAGCAGCTTGACCTCCTCCATTTACACTGCTATTATCATCAGAGTCGTCTCCTGGTGTGCATCCTGCTGCTACTACTGCTGGTGCTCCTCCACCACCAGTGCTATGACCACCACTAAGGCGACTGCATCCTCTGCCAGGTCCTCCTCTGCTGCTGGACCCCCTGTGTCCTCCAGTTGCTGCTGTTTGCTGCTTATCAATCTCCTCTTCACGTACTTCAAGTGCAACTCTAAACAAGATTTTGGGGGGAAGGGGAGGCGCTGGTTGTTGCTGCTCCTTGCTCCTTGTCCTCCTTGTCCTCCATGTCCTCCATGTCCTCCATGTCCTCTGCTTGCTGCTGCTGCTGGTGGTGGTGATGGTGTCATCTTGCTTCTGTTTCTTGCTAGTAGTGCTGCTTTTAGAGCTGGTGCTCTAAATAAGAAGAATGTGGTGTTGCTGCCGCTTTTACTACTAGTAGTAAGCTGGTGCTGGTACTCGGAATAATGTTGCACATTTTTTGTCCTTTGTCGAAGTTTTCTTTTGCACCTCTGAGGTGTATTATTGCACTGTATATGTACATTTTAGAGGGAATCAACAGTCAACAAGAATGCACCTCAAAAGGCTAATAAATCTGACCAGTAGTAAGAAAAGACTCAAGAATACCATTCTTGTTGTTATGTAATTTCAACACAAATAAATGTATAATGTTGCAAAAATAGGGGTATTAGTCTCATCAGTAGCTACATAGCGATTTATGGGGTAGGGCATATTTAGTAGTATTGTTTTTGAGGTGTGTTGAGGCAGTTATGACAATGCAATTTTAGTTGGATTTTGGGAATACAGTAATAATGAATTTCACTTCTGGTTTTGTCTTGGCGAGCATGTTGTAGTAGAAGAGTCTTGTAGCTAGGAATCTACACGACGAACACAGACAAACCCGCATTAATCTTGTAGTACATCCGCCACGATTATCGTTCCGTACGGCACGGTTACCGGTCACAACCGCCGGTCACAACCGGCCGGTACGGTACGAAAGCTGTTTTTCGAGATGTTTTGTTTTTTTAAGGAAAATACAAAATACAGTACAGCAACATGAAATCACTCATGTACGATCGTACAGGTGGTAGTACCGTTGGTAGGTAATACGAAGGTACTGTACTACATACGCTACGATGTCCGTCGTATGTGCCGCTAAAATGTACGTGCGGTTGGTTACCGTACAATCCAGTACGTCGTTTCATTAAAAAATTTCTGTACGGTACTTTTTCCCAGAGCTGAGTAAGAGGAAAGGAATGGGTTCTCATCAGTTCCGTATTTTAGAGTACGTCAGTGTCTCCGATTTTAAGAAACAATTTTATTTTCAGACAGGATTCCTTCACAAGGATTCCATTTTACAATTTAAATTAAACAATATCGATAAGTTTTTGCTTACACGTCATCGAGAACTCAATCTGAACGGAATTTTAATAGAAAATGGGTGGCTAAGAGCAGCTAACCGCACATATCACACACATTTACTAAGACTGAAACGACACGCACACACATCATCAGAAAGACTAAGGGATGGCCATCAAGGAACGCCTGATGCACGCGAAGACCTTCAAGAACGGAAACTAAACATCAACTTTTTTCGAACACATCATACTACAATTGTTCATCGTAACAACAAACGTCGGGGTAACTTCTATAGACAAGAGAAAGAGACAGACAATGATGTTTTCCAGAACAGTTCTAGTATTGGCACTCGCATCTACTGCGAGTGCTTTCACTCCTTCTGCCCGATCTACGGCACAACAGGTAAGATTTTGGAAGAAAAACGTCGTTCGTTACGAACGTCTTACGTGTGAGGATTCCTCCAGGGCAAGCAATATTTTTTCTTGAGAAATACAACGCAATAATAATGTAGCAGTAGACGATGAGTGAAGATTCAATTAGAACCAACGACAATGAACATGTTATGAACGGCCTTGGATCACTCGGAACAGGCTATCGTGATGATGGGAAACTACGTCAGTACGGCATCTCAACGTACACTTCAGTACTATTTTCTACGATGCGTGAAAACATTTTTATGGAGATCTAATGAGGGAACTCATCTATTTAAATCGAGAAGACGGATAGGATAAGAGTTCGGATAGCAGACAAGCTGCAAGAAGAAGATAGAAATCGAGCTGCCTCGAGAGAATTAGGTGTACTTTCCTTCTAGCGCTCGTTGTGCCAAACATTACGTACGCGCGATTACCGAGTAGCCCCCCTTCCCATCGCAAATCATATTATACATCACCACTAACGTCATTCCTGTTTTCTATCATTAATAATTCGCATATGTTACTTTTCTAAAATCAGGTCGGACAGATCGTTGAGGAACGTCAACGATTCCAACCCCAGACATCGGCCATCTTTGTTGGCGATGACGTAATGGATGATGACATTGAGTCCCCCCCCGAAGAGGATTACATTGTCAACGTCGGTGACATTGAAGAAGATGCCGATGACGGAACAGAAGACGATGGTCAACCACCCGCCTGGTACGAATCGCAGCAGCGACTCGAGAAGATGCGAGCTGATGTTCGACGACACGACAACGACACCGGATCGCCTGAATTCCAAGTGGCTGGTATGACTGAACGTATTTCTTACCTGACAAAGCACTTGCAACAGCATCCTAAAGACTTTTCCACTCGTCGTGGACTTGTTGCCATGGTAAACAAGCGTCGTCGCCTTCTAAACTACCTATTCAAAGAAGACCAAGACCGTTACGTCGCCGTTGTCCAATCATTGGGCATCCGTCACAAGCCACCTGGCCGATACGACAGAGAAGAGCAATATTCGTCGTACCCCAAGCAAAAGGCAGTCAAGAAGCACTTGATGAAGAGAAAATAAGAATTGGGACAATAAGAGTTAATGTCGAGAGGCACTGCGTACCTCCTCACTTCCAGCCGTACCGAATTACTGCTACGAACCACACTAATGAACAACAGCACCCCAGTATAAGATTTTTGTGCTGTTCTTTACTCACGGGTGTCGTGTAACAGCATCTTTACATCATAGCCCTTCAAAATAAAATAAACGAAACTTGCCTCCTGTAATTTTGGCACGACAGTATTGTGTGGTATCATGTATTGCTTATTCATGCAAGGGTTTGGCATCACCAAAACAGAAATTTAGAACGAGTGAACACAACCTGTAGCGGTGCAGAGATAAGGATCGAAGTCAGGGCAGACACATGTACGGTACATCAACGAGCGCTAAAAGAATGCATTTTCCAGCCCTATTCAGACTTTCAATCTTGTTTCGTTTCAATGGAATTACTTATTTAAACGAAGAAAGTTTTGTGACGCCAACTAGTTGATGGTCAAATCCATGGTCTGAAGTATAATAAAAGAGAGAAAAATTATCAGAGAAACACGTTATCGAAACGTTTCTCGCACTTTTTACTCTGCTGGTCGTTTTTCTTCTTCCATGCTAGCTTCAATCTCATCTACGTGTGCTTGGATAGCGCTTTCCTCGAGCATCTCCTTCACTCCACCTTGACGGACCACGCACACTTGCATAGTCTTCGCCCCGCTATCTACTACCTCTAGTAACGCCTGTACGGCCAATCGGACACTCTTTTCCTCGGTAAGTTCTTCCTGCTCGATTTCTTGATACTGTTTTTCCAAAAATTCTCGCAACGATTTCGAGTTGCGTCCTCCAATAACCTGAGCTTTCCACCTCGAGTGTGTTCCTGCAGGGTCTGTCTGGTACAAGTACGGTTTTAGCCCCTTGTCATCATCGTTGACGCCCGCTACTAGAGTGGCAATCCCAAAAGGCCGCACTCCTCCCTGTTGTGTGTACTTTTGTTGAATTCGAGCAAGGTATCGAGCCAAATAGTCGGCCGATGGAGCATCCTCCATGGTTAATCGGTACGACTGCGCCTCCAAACGGACCTTGTTGATTAGGACACGGGCATCGGCAGTTAGGCCGGCAAAAGCAAGCACGGTTCGATCATCGATATTGGCAATTTTTCGAATGGTTCGAGAATCTTGGAGTCTGACGGTACGAGGTTTGCAAAGGTTATTTGCAATCAAATGATTTTAGTTCCAAGAAAAGAAATCAGAGAAAAGCGGAACAATTTGGTTCAATGTCGAATTGTTAACAATACCGTAATCAAACACAACGCCAAGCAGAAGAAAATTTGTGAGAAAGGACCTTTCATAATTTAACTCGCCACACAATTGAGCAGCAAAGACCGACGCATTCGGAAAAATGACGATTCATTTTATACATTTTGCGTGCCAGAACCATCAAAGTCCGCTTCCTTTTCGATGCACACTCACTTCGCAAGGGCTCTTTTTTCGACGGCCAGGACAACGCAATCGTTTCCTTGGATTCCAACAACAGTTGATCCTCTTCGGACGGCCTCCATGGAATATTCGACCTGCAACAGGTGTCCATCCGGACTAAATACAGTAATGGCACGATCATACGACATGGTGGTTGATGCTGGATTCGCGTTTTGTTTTTGACTGAATAAAGATGTGGATGTTTATGGTACACGTATTCCAACTCGAACGATTCCGATCCAAGAGACAGCTATGGAGCGAAAACAGTACGGTATTGTTTTGTCAAATTGTTCTGGTCTGTCTACCGGTAGTAGCATCAAGAAGAAGCAATCCCTGATCTTGTCACAGCCAAGCTTTGCCATATTTTCGAGGTCTTTCGAACAGTTTCGATCCTTTTATCTCTATCACTAATACAAATATTTTTTCCAGAGCAGATATATTTGGGGGTCTACTTTAGGGTGGTATTCAAAATCAATTTATCAAAAAGAAGCAAAAGTTATTGTTGAAGTTTTACTGCGAACTTACACGTTGAAGGACGTGAATCTGTTACGTTTTCGTAGCATGAAATTTCAAGAAAGTAAACAACGACACCAGTACGAGTACGTACAGGATTTCTGAACTGAAGAAGAATTACAGGTACGACAGCTATTTCGAGCATGGATTAGTAGATACGTAAACAACGTACGCTTTGTTTGTAGAGCCCGACAGCGGTTGACAAGAAAACACGATGTTCTTCACTTCGACGAAGCAATAGTCTCCCTTTCGTACGATCTTGATCCGGAGAAAGCTTTTGACAGCACCGCTAACAACCCGAAGCAAGCACCAAAATATCCAATACCAAAATGAAATTTACTAGTTCAACTTTGGCTGCCGTTGTAGCCCTGGCCTTCGCCGCTACATCGACCACAACGGAGGCTTTCGCTCCCACGGCTTCCTCCGCCAGAACTACTCGACAATGGGCAACTATTGCGGAAGAGGCTGCGACCGATTTCGATTTGGGCGAATACGTCATGAGCAAACAGCCAGTCCTGAATGCTATGCTCCAGGAAACCGTCAAACCAAACCAGCCCAATACCGAATTGGTTAGCGAGTGCATGGAATATTCTTTGATGGCCGGTGGCAAACGTATCCGACCCGTCCTTTGTTTGGCTGCCGCAGAAATGTTCACCTCGAAGGAAGAAGCAGAAGCAGTTGCCCTACCGACCGCAGTTGCCGTGGAAATGATCCACACCATGTCTTTGATGCACGATGATTTGCCGAGCATGGACAACGACGACTTGAGAAGAGGCAAGCCAACTAGCCACGTAAGTTTAAAAATCGGTTTGATGATGCGACCGATGCCACAATGAGTGTCATATTCACTGAGTGGGCGACGTCAATTGTTTTCTTTTACTACTGCTTTCAGTTTTGTATTCTCACATTGCATCAAATTTTTTACCACGAAATCTGAAATGAAAAAACAAAACAAAACACCGATGCAACAACTATTTCTTCCTCCATCTTGTAGGTCGTATATGGAGAGGACTTCGCAATCTTGGCCGGAGATGCCATGCTAAGTACCAGTTTCCAGTGGATTGCCGAAAAAACCCCTCAGGACAAAGTTGACGCCTCCAAAATCTTGGATGTCATCACGCGTGTCGGAAAGTGCGTCGGAGCCGATGGTCTCGTAGGTGGTCAAGTATTGGATTTGCTGTGTGAAGGCAGACGTGGAAAGCGAGATGTTTCCGTTGATGATTTGGCATGGATCCACACACACAAGACCGCTGCCTTGCTGAAGGTTTCTGTTGCATGCGGAGCTCTTTTGGCGGGTGCCACAGAGAAGGAAGTCGAGGCCTGCGAGATATTCGCAGAGAAAATTGGTTTGGCGTTCCAGGTTGCGGACGACATCTTGGACGTGACGGGATCGACAGAGGATCTTGGAAAAACGGCAGCCAAAGACTTGGTCGCAGACAAAACTACATATGTTAAACTCCTAGGATTGGATGGGGCACGTGCCGAAGCGCAAAGACTGACGGATGAAGCCAAGAAAGAATTAGATATTTTCGGAGACCGCGCCATTCCATTGTTGGCCTTGGCAGACTACATCATCAACCGAAAGAACTAAATTAAAGACACTGCGATAGATATTGATTAAAAATATGCATTCATAATAAACAATAGGACTGAAGAATATAAAAGGTAAACCTCTATCGAACCAAACAAGCGATATCGGAAATTTCAAAATAAACCAAGTGCACTGTGCTTCGAATTCTTTTCTATCTACTTTGCCTCTAAATTACATTCTCTCATTAGTTCCGTCTCATGGTGCAAGATGTATGCTAATTGTCATTTTCTATTTGCTTTGCCACCAGATCTCTGAATTCCTGTTCTTCTTGTAGCTCTGATTCTGTCGGCTCTTTCTCGTCATCGTCATCGTCATCGTCATCGTCATCATCCTCGTCGTCGTCGTCTGTCTCACCGCCTGGCTTTATTGCCACCAAAATCCAGCTTCCTTCATGCGCTTGTTCGCTGTGCAACATCAGACCGGCCATGACCATGGCCGTGCGGATGGAATCCACGTCGTTTGCCTGCACTGGCATATCCTCGGCCAAGACAGCAGATTCAGGCAGGACGTGAACGTTGACTTCTTTTCCCGGAATCAGTCCTTCGTAAAACGATGTTAGAATGGATTCATCAAACAAGGATGATACAGATGACGATTTCAAGAGGAGATGAACCGATTCCAAAGAATTTGGTCGGATAGAGCTCGACGCTTCTTCTAACACACCAGACATTTCTTCCGGAGATTGAATCTTCAATGAAAGAATATCGGATGTTGCGACCGGCTCAAAATTCATGGATCCCAGCATAATAACAGCTGTTGTTGGTGCAAAGTCGTCGTCATCGTTCTTGATTTTGGCGGCAACATCAACATTGTCGTTGTCGTCGTTACTTGGGTCTGCCATGTTTGTGCTTCTAGTTCTAGGCAAACTTAAATGTTGATGAATAATGATTTTTTCTTTCTTTGCAATTACTATAATTTCGATTCTCATAGCGGCGAAGGGATGTACTTGTAGTGGGCAACTTGTTTATTTTATTGGTTGATTCCCGTTAATAGAAATGCTAAATTTGACAGACAGACAGACCAAAAATCTACTACTAGTACATATTTTGTTACAGATTTAGCATTTTTTTAATGGGTCGTTGGACCCCATCCAAAATGTGCTAGATCTATGATTGAAGCCAAGAATCACAATTTTGAGTCCGTTGTATGATTCAACAGAAACAGCACCAGAATCTTAACAATAATTGGCAAAATTAAGACTCTGCTATCCTAAACAAGAACAAGAACAAGAAATAGAGGCGCCTCTAGTATCATGACACATACTGAACTATGTCCTGATCAATGCTCTTAGTCAGAACACTCTATTCCCTTTCTTTGTTGCAGCAAAGAGAGCAACAAGAATATGAGGAGGAGGCTGGTGACCACAAAGAGGCCAAAGAGGCCAAAGAGGAGGCAGCTCATTGTCCAATCCTCCTGCACCTCCACACCATTTTCATAAAGATGGATCAAACTGGCAATGTCGGCTGCAGGACCAGTACAGTAAACTACTCATTTCATATGCTAACTGGTCCCATGAGCTTGATATTGGACATGCTCCCTATTGACACTGAGGGCTGGGATGTGCTTGTGGTGGTAAAGCGTGCTGAGAGTTGGCCTAGTACTAGTAGTATAGGTAGAACCACCAAGATCAAGACTAAGTATGCAGCTGCTAAAAGATTGAGTCACCAGGGTATACATGAAAACCATAAAGAAACAGCTTACAACTCAGCTTGTAACAAGATCCCCCCCCCCTGGCTCAGTTCATTATGTGAACATGAGTAGTGTTTGCAAACAAACAAAGTACTGCTGATTAAATCAAGGCTGACGAGGAAAGCAACCACCATTGTGGCTCTCTCCACCTGTGAGCATAACGTTTGCGTATCAATTCCTTTTGATTGTATTGAAACCAAATTGTTTGCGTAGCAATTGCTGTATCTTATTGATTGTATTGAATCAAACCGTTGCCGTAATCCAAATCGGTTGCTGTATCGATGATTCTAACTCTAACTACTAAACTTCCTTCATTATAAACAACCACAGCAACCAATTGACAATGTGATTCACCCTCAGAACACCTCGTTTCCATCAGGGGAGAGCCCACGTCCTACATAGAAAAGTTAGCTAGATTTGCAAAGCTGCTGTTGCCTCAAACAATGAGGAGTGTTGGGGATAGACATGAGTGGTTCTTTGAGATCTACTACCGGACAGTAATGAAGAGGGAAAACAACTACACTCCTTGCACTCAATGTGCCAAAGAATTTTCCCATGATGAGTGGGTGTTGTCCGTAGGATATCAGACCGTGGGTATGATTCATACATACGACACGTACATACGATACGTATCTA
>CAACVS010000235.1:45777-59531 GCA_900660405.1 Pseudo-nitzschia multistriata | reverse complement strand
ATTGCAACCCTGTTGCATGCCCAAACGCGACCCAATTTTTATGGTCTAAGTACACATTGAGCTTGCGTTGCGCGAGCAATGAACTAACCTTTTTTTAATTTATTTTTTAAGTACGCGATTCAAATCTGAACCAACCTTTTATGCGCAAACATATTTTTTCACCCCGCAAGAATTGTACACCACTTCTTTTTCTTTGTCGGCGCCCCAGCACTCCCCCCCTCCTGAATTTTTTTTTGTTCTGTTTTAATTTTTCACACTACGAATCCCAGCCATTTTGTGTCCAACCCATTTTCATTTGTCATTGAGTTGCAACCTTTGTTTATTATTTTTGAACGTAGCGTTGTTTTTTTCACTACTATTCATTTCAAATTTGCAAATGGAAGTACATGATATCAGTAATGCATTTTAGGAAATACGTAGTAAGCATGCATGTTGTATCTATCTAATATAATTATTGCCGATATTATCAAGCATCTTCTGCTGTTGCCTGACCTATTTCCAAGTGATCACAGTTATTATTCGCACGACCCAATAGTCACAATGCCTCAGGAATGTAAGGTTTATGACAAATTGTTTGAATGGTTACCTTGGGGTAGGAAGTCACCACCCAGTTCCTCTTGTATCCGCTCTAGCATTAGGGCTTCAAACTCTGACCCAGTTGCAGGGTTTCTACGCAACTCCTTGATTTCTTCACACAACCTTGAAAACAACAGTAACCCCTCTATTGCCTAACCCTCTCTCCTTCCGCTATCTGCATCGCAGAATCTCTTCTTTCTTTTTTTTACAGTTGGGTCCACTTTATTCTCCTCAAACTTCACCCACGTATCATATTCATTGTGCAGCATCAAAATTGCAAAAGCCTCATCGGAAACGGTGAACATGTTGCTTATCTTGAGTTTGCCTTTGTGGCTTTTGAAACCGATCTGTACCGGATTTACGGAGGCCAACATTTTTTTTTTTAAAATAGTAGAACTCTGCATTTTCTGCATTTCCATATGCCCTGTAGAAGACGCATTAAAAAATTTTCCCTCATCGCTATTTTTCCAATCAATCCCAACTGACCCCGGAAACACATCTGGGACAATGTCTCCGTGCTTCCTGTCCTCTGTAATCCGTTCCAACACAATGAATTGAAATAGTCAGTGTTGTGAGTCCATGACACTCAACTAACCTTTCCGATAGTGTATTTGGTTTGCACTTACGAATCCAATTTCTTCACGCCAAACTTTGTGTGTTGTGCCGCAATGTACTTAGCACTCTGAATAGAACGCTCTCCTCCAAGTATTTGAAGAATTCTTCGTCCGTCTCAAACTCTTTGGTTCTGCTTACTGATTTTTCCTGTACTGCCTGCAGACATACACAGTGATTGCAATTGTCTTCTTCAATGGAGAATTTCATGTTTTTGAATATGTTTTGCCTGACATAGTGTTTCAGGTTGTTGAAAATTTGTTGTTTGACATTTTTGGGAAGTTTTATTTTGTGTGTCACATGAACTGTCGTCGCGGTCAACGTGCTATTGGTAGAAGACAACTTACCACTCTTTAACAAACTAACCGGTATCTGTTCATCTTTCTCTGCCTTTAGAGAACAAGAGGTCAACATGGTTGTATGTCACCTTCATTTGACTCCGGAGTCTAATTCTCATTCTACTTTCTTTGCCTTCAAAGTCACTTTTCAATACAGGGGTGATTTTTTTTGTGGTAGTTTATCTGTTGGAGTGCCATGGGACTGCAAAGTCTTCTGCTTCTTCTGTGGTTTCTTGTCTTCTGCATCTTGATAAAAACCAATCATGTCAATGGCTGAGCAGGCTGAGGAAACGGAATTATTGATTTCATTTTGAAGTTTTTGCCCCAACCAATGAAGATTGTTGAAGCCGTTTTTACAACCCTGTGAGGAACGCATGCGGGCCCTGAGCCTCTTGAGGAATTTTGATTTAACCTTGTCGTCCTCCAAAGTGACTACAACTTTGCCAGTGGAGTTGTAAAGAACAGGGTCTTTGTCGCAATTGACTGTAAGTACCTTCAATTCCTTGAGAAGATTCAATAGCTGTTTAACAGGTTTGCATTTGGTTGTTGGAGGGCATTGAAGATATAATTTCACTCTTGAACAGAAGTGGCGCAGGTGATCCACAAGGATGTTGTTTCTGCTGACGCGTTTTTTCACGTTACTGGTGGACTCCTGAATTGTATTCAGGAGAGACTCAACAACTGTATATTTTAAACCGTCATTGTCAAGAAGCAGATTAAAACAATTGGATATTGCACTGACACACATTCTTGAAATGACATTATCGTGATGTATGAAGAGATTAAGTTGATCCATGTATGTCACTAGGTCAGCAAAAAAATCTTGCCACTCCTGAGAATCTGCCCATGATTTCCCATCTTCTGCGACAATGGACAATTCATCACGTGCCAATTGTAGGGTACATAGATTAGCTTCCATGGACAGAACGGTCATGTGGGTTGAAACATATGCCTCGTTGACTGTGTCCTGGAGATGGGCCATGATCAATTTTTGTTGGAGACCTTGGAAAAGCTTGTCTACTTGGATCTTGTGTTACCTAAGCTCGTTGTCCGTCTTGTGAGGAAAACGCAACAAGGAAATAAGATCTTTGTGTGTGGAGCGGCAAAGCTCTTGGATCAAGATCTTACTTCCCCGTTCGGTGGGTGGATTCTTCAACTTCTGTTGCAAAGATGGAGAACCATTAAGTTCAGATGTTTCCATGTCAGGCATGTTGGGAATCATTGCAGTACAGTTGCAAATAAATATGATGAGAAAGGCAGTGAAGAACAGATAAAATTTGGTAATGTGTTTTTGTAAATTGTGAAATAATGCTTGCTTGTAACACAGCTGTGATTATTTGTGTGTTGCAAATGGAGGTACATCCACAGAACGTTTTGCTGTGGTTAGATTTCAAATAGTGAATGTGTGAATGGTTTCCACCCACCATCAGTTGAAATGTAATTGTGATGAAAAGTACAGTTTTGTGAACAATTTTGTGTTTGACAACGATGAAACTGACAGTGGTGGGACTCAGGGTTACTACTTGTACATTAAAATGGAAGTAGCACTGGTTTTCCATAACAACCCAACACAACCCTTGCAACTATGTTTAGGTTTAAATGCGACCAAAACCATGGCATACGGGAGGTTTGGTGGATGCAAGAAAAAAAGGGGTGTGTATTTTTTTAAAAAAGGTCGCGAGCGGTCGCTACTGGTCGTGAACACTTTTTGTGACGTCATTCTTTTCTTTGTTGACTTACTAGTACTACTACTAGCAGTAGCAGTGTTGATTGGTGAGGAGGTAGAGAATTAGACTACTGGTAGTATTAGGTACCTCTCTTCCTGAAGACCCTGTGGTGGATGGCACCACCACCACAGTAGCACCACCACAAGAGGAGCACCATCATGTAGCAGTTGATGGGAGCGTGACTGTTGTCTGGTGGTGGTGGCTGCTGTGATTGCAAATAGAAGGGAAAGTGGAGAATCAGCAGCATATCCACAAGAGATTGCATCATTTTTTTGCTTGAGGACTGCCTGCTAGTACAATTTTTCCCCACTCCAACTACTACTGGTATTTCTACTACTACACTACCTAAGTCTTACTACTAGTACTGCTGGATACAACAAATCCTCCACCAATTCCCCCCCTGGTGCTTCTTGAAGACGTGTTGCACATATAGTTACTATTGTGTGATGTTTTCTTTTGGAAATTGATCCCTGGCGTTATGCCAATAGCACAAGTACTATCATGTACTACTAGTACTACATCTACTGGAAAATCATAAATTATGTAAAGTTTCTAAATCAGATAATTCAAAACAACAATGTTCTAAAAAAACTATTTGCTGGCTCTCTACACCAACTAGAAGAGTTACGCAAAAATATACTTGTATGTCTGTCATACCTTCTTATGGTGTCCACAGCATACTTTGGTTCTATGTATTGCCTGACAGGCTTTTAATGGTATGATTTGCAGACAGCTGTACCACATGAATAACACTGTTATATTTAACACCACCCTAGTAGTAGCCAACCTGTGATGAGGCTATTTCAGTCAATTTTTCAGTACAGTATTTTGCAAAGGACATGACAGCATGCAAGCAAGCTGGTGCTACCACAGTGTCTGCTGTTACTACAAGAAATGTTGGCTGATATGGAGGAGGATGAGGAGCTGCTGATATGGAGGATGCTGGTACAGAGGATAACGCTCATTGCTGAGCTAATGGTACTAGTAGTTGCAGTACTGTTGGTTCTAAACCAGCACTCCATCAATTTATTTGCAACTTCCAGATATGATTCCTCTCATAATAATGATTGCAATGTAGTACATGCACTTTGTGTGGGTTATAAAGGAGGTTAAGAGTCTCTCCCAATGGCATAACAGGTTGTTGGATGAATGAGGTTGATTTAATGAGTTTTCTTGGGAAATTTTGGTGTGCAGAGAAATCAAGAAGCCAGAAAAGGAAATTCTGATTGGTGCTTTGTTACTAGTAGCACTTACAAAAGTATGCAAGGAAGCTGCTTATTACTTTGTAATGAAAAGACACGCAAAATTGTGTGATTCCTGTTAATAGAATTGCTAAATGGCCAGATTTAGCACATTTAATGTTTCAGCTTGTTGATCAGAGGAGTCTTTTTGGGAATTTGGAACCTTAACTTCAAGAATGTGACATATGACTTCTTAAAAAAGAGCATAGTACTAAAAAATTTAAAAAATGAATCCCATGATACTACCATCATTTGCAGTGGAATAGATTTAGCACATTTTTAACAGGTGTCTTTGACCCATTCAAAACATGTTAAATTTTGATAGATGCACTAAATTTTTGGTCTGTCATTCTATCAAATTTATCAATTCCATAATGCGTCATTCCCGCATACATATCACTGTATATGTTTTCGGGAAGCACTTTCAGTGGTACTAGTAATGACTCTGCAGGCTTGCTGAAAGTACATGTATCCCCCCATTTTTGGATTTTGGAATCCCATATAATTGTGATAGTTTTACAAGTCTGTGTTTAGTAGGGCATGCATGCTCCCCAGACTGGAAATGATTACTAGTAGTCAAGAATTCCAAAAAATATTTATGTCAAATACACAGATCCTGGTTGTCATGGGCACAAGACAACCAAAATTTATGTAATTTGATACATAAAACGAGTTTGCCGGCCTTACATATTTCTATGTTTGTGGGAATCACCCCAATACAGTAATGGGAATAACCCATTATGAGGAGTCATAATCACGTCACAGTTAGAAATCAACTCGATATCTACAAGAACCTCGTACCTAGATACTACTTGTAGCCGCGCTACATCACAGCTGTTCAAAATGCTCATTTTGGCTTTTTTGTTTGACTTTGGCATTAATTTAGAGTTAGGGTTAATACCAAAATTCTTTAGGAATCAAGCAATCTGATTGGCTAATTAGACAGATCAAAATATTGAAAACTGTAGTACAGTATACCGTAGTACTCCTTTGATATCCAATTTTGCCGTACGAGGAATTTGTACTACTAGCAAATAGGAATGAGTCATTTAAATTAGTACCAGTAGTGCAAAGTTATCCGTTATCCTCCTCTTCTTTTGTCTGTTGGTGTCACTATCAATGGCACCAAACGCCTCTATTATTGCTATTAGCCAATCAGATTGCTTGATTTTAGTATTATCCCTAACTCTAAATTAACGACAAAGTCGAACGGAAATCTCCGGTTGAACAGCTGTGATATCAGTACGACGTACTGTAGCTAGCTTGATAGGAAAGAAGAAATTAGAAATTCCAAATTCATCGTTTGAATCTTGAAAATCGAAGATTTTCCTAGTTTTTAGACCTTGGACGGTCACTATTTCGTCTGTCCGTCTCGGTTGTTTTCACAAGAAAGACATGCATGGACAGCTGTATTTTGACAGAGTTGTTCTTTTCTTGGTTCTTCCCCATCACTCTGGATTCCATTCCGTTTTGGATACCGCCTGCTACAAAAACCCAGACCGATCAGAAAATACTTCACTATTTTCCGATCGAGAAGTGTTGAGGACGCTGATTGACAATAATCAACGAATAGGAATCGTTTATGATTGATACTCCGTGACAGACGAGGTAACGTCATCTAGTAAGAACCAGAAACTGTTCACCAATTGGATCACAAGATAATTATTGAATATCAACCTTTAAAATTCAGAACC
The DNA here is from genome assembly GCA_900660405.1 of Pseudo-nitzschia multistriata. Classification (NCBI taxonomy): domain Eukaryota; phylum Bacillariophyta; class Bacillariophyceae; order Bacillariales; family Bacillariaceae; genus Pseudo-nitzschia; species Pseudo-nitzschia multistriata. The sequence continues at coordinate 53,343 of CAACVS010000235.1, read as the reverse complement.
CTTTTTGGAATCTTCGCAAGAAGAAGAAAAAAGGAAAAAGACGATTGTTTAGCCTGAAGACACAATTTATTTTTTTTTAATTTGAACCTCCAACTTATTGACACTAAAGCGACAAGCAAGATCCACCAATATACCATTTTATACTATCTATACTCTACTGTATAAGCACCAAGTCTAAGATGAAAAGCAGCATCACAATCTTCACGCTCTGGGCGGCGCTAGCGTCAAGAGACTGTGCCGCTTGGGCTCCAGTCGGACTCTCCGCATCAAGAGCGACATCGATCGATCGTCGTCGAAACCGTTTTTCCTCTTTTCACACCAAGATCCAACCGAGCTCAACAACTTCGATGTACGCCACCATCGAAGACGAAGAGCAAGAGCAAGCCAACAAACCTTCCGAGAAAGACAGCGTGAGTGAGGCCTTCAACACTGAAACAGTAAACGAATTTTTTTCGCCCATTCCATATTCGGAATTGACGATCGGGGTCATCAAGGAAACTTTCAAGGGCGAGAATCGAGTATCTCAAACACCGGATTCGGTTCGAGGTCTAGTCAAGGCCGGCTTTACTGTCATTGTCGAATCTGGAGGTATGATCATTCATTGTTGACCGAAGTCGTTGAGTTTCATAATGTCTGCGATTGGCGAGAATAGCATTTGTACTTGGGCTTTCTTTGAGTTGCTAATTATTTTCTTGTTTCGTTCTACTTTTTTAGCCGGCGACAATGCCTCATTCAACGATTCTACATACATCGACGCCGGTGCCATCGTTTTGTCGGATGCGGAACAAGTGTTTCAAGACGCCGACATTATCACTAAGATTCGTCCCCCGAGCGATGAAGAGGTACCCCGGCTTCAAGGCAAAACATTGTTCAGCATGATTCAACCCGCCATCAACACCGAGTTGTACGCGTCTCTAACCCAACAGGGAACCAATATCTTTGCTCTCGATTGCGTTCCACGGATGCTGAGCCGTGGCCAATCCTTTGACACCTTGTCTTCCCAGGCAAACATCGCAGGATACCGAGCCATTATCGAAGCAGCCGATGCCTTTCCGCGTTTTTTTGCTGGTCAAATGACCGCGGCAGGCAAGGTCCCCCCCGCCAAGGTATTGGTGATGGGGGCGGGTGTTGCCGGATTGGCAGCTATCCAAACTGCCAAGAACATGGGTGCAATTGTTCGAGCGTTTGATGTCCGTCCTGTGTGCAAGGAACAAGTCGAGTCGATGGGTGCAACCTTCTTGGAGGTTGATATCGACGAAGACGGGAGCGGAGCTGGTGGTTACGCCAAGGAAATGTCCGACGAGTACAAAGCAGCGCAAAGAAAAATGATGCTGGAACAAGCGGAGGACGTCGACATTATCGTTACGACGGCCTTGATTCCTGGAAAGAAGGCTCCAATTCTTGTCGATCAAGATATGTTGAGTTTGATGAAGGCAGGTTCCGTATGTGTTGATTTGGCAGCGGCAAATGGAGGCAATGTCGCGCAGACACAACCCGACGAGATCATCACTACGTCCAATGGTGTGAAAATTATTGGATACACTGATCTTCCTTCTCGATTGGCTAGCACTGCAAGTAATTTATTTGCGAACAACATCGCGAAATTTATCTTGAGCATTGGCCCGCAGACCACAAAAGAAAAGGGTGTCTTTCAAATTGATCTTGAGGATGACGCAGTCCAGAACATGCTAATTAGTTACGGTGGCAACGCAAGATGGCCTGATAAAATTACTCCCTTTACCCCTCCTCCTCCGCCTCAACAAGAAGTAGCAGAAGTTGTCGAACTTACACCCGAACAAGAAAAGGCTTTGGTCGATCAAAGAAGCAAGGACGCTTTTGTTAAGAACACCCTGATTGCAAGCGCAGCAGCGGCCCTCTTGGTAGGCTTTGGTCTCACGGCAGATTCTTCTTCATCTGTCAACCTCATGGCAACTTTTGGTTTAGCAGGTCTTGCTGGGTATCAGGTTGTATGGGGTGTTGCTCCTGCTCTGCATTCTCCATTGATGGCGGTCACGAATGCCATTTCGGGTTGCACTGCTCTTGGCGGCATGCTCCTCTTGGCTTCTGGAGACCACACTGGCGCCAGCCTGATTCCCGATTCCCCCGCTCATTGGATGGGTGCAATCGCAACCGTTTTGTCCTTTGTCAATATTGCGGGTGGATTTCTCGTTTCTGGAAAAATGTTGGACCTTTTCCGTCGACCCGAAGATCCGAAGGAATTTTTCGAACTGTACGGTATTCCCGTTGGCGTGATTGTAGCTGGTCTTGCAGCTGCTTCTTTCTCCGATGTGGGTGATATAGGCCTCATGTCGGGAACTGCTTCCATTGCTGCATCCCTCTTGTGCATTAGCGCAATCGCTGGTACGTATGCTCTGAATTTTCTTTTTTCGTTTGTTGGGCCAAAAAGAATGCCTAAGCAGTCTCAATAACTATTCGTTTTTTGGTGTGAATTGTTTCTTCTCATTCTACATATAAAAACAGCTCTCGCGAACCAAGAGACAGCAAGAACTGGTAACTTCCTTGGAATGGCCGGTGTAACTTTGGGCCTTGCCGCTACGACTTCCGATATGGCGATTGCAGGCGCAAGCCCTGTAGTATTCCAACAAGCCGGCCTCCTTGCAGGTACAGGAGCTGCCGTTGGAACTGCTGTTGCGTCCAAAGTTGGTCCCACTGAATTACCACAGACTGTTGCTGCCTTCCATTCTTTGGTCGGTATCGCGGCAATGGCCGGAGCCGCTGGAGAATATCTTGGAAACTCCGGGGCTCTTCCGGCTGGAACTCTTTCTTCGATTTATCTTGCAACATTTATTGGGGGCGTCACATTCTCTGGGTCGCTTGTGGCATTTGGAAAATTGTCCGGCATGATGGATTCTGCTCCCCTGAAGCTTCCTGCAAGAGACCAGATTAATCTCGCCATGCTAGGAGCATGTGCTCTTGGTATGGGTGCTTTCTTGGGTCCTGATATTGCTGCCAGCCTTCTTTCCATGGATGCAGATACTGTTGGCCTTGCAAGCCTCGGTATGGCAGCTGTTGTCAGTTCAGTCCTTGGCTGGCACCTTACAGCAAGTATTGGAGGAGCCGATATGCCAGTAGTTATTACTGTTTTGAATTCTTACTCCGGATGGGCTCTGTGTGCAGAAGGATTCCTTCTTAATAATCCACTCCTTGCACAAGTAGGAGCCCTAATTGGATTTTCTGGAGCAATTCTGACCTGGATCATGTGCGAGGCAATGGGTAGAGATGTTGTCAGTGTTATTCTTGGTGGAGCTGGAAGTGACACAGTTGCATCAGCTGGTGAAGCTGTAGAATATGACGGAGAAGTTACCACCGTCACTGTGGAAGCTGTCACAGAAGCTCTTACGGAAGCAAACAATATTGTCATCACTCCTGGATATGGTTTGGCAGTTGCACAAGCCCAGTTTGCAATTGCCGATATTGCAAAGAATCTCAAGGCGGCGGGCAAGAACGTACGATTCGCTATTCATCCAGTGGCAGGAAGGATGCCAGGACAACTCAACGTGTTGCTCGCCGAAGCGGGTGTTCCATATGATATTGTTTTCGAAATGGAAGAAATCAACGACGACTTTGATGACACGGACGTGACGCTCGTTATCGGAGCGTCGGACACGGTGTCAAGTGCTGCAGAGGATGACCCTAACTGCAGTATCTACGGAATGCCAGTTCTTCGAGTTTGGAAAAGTGGTCAAGTTTTTGTCCTCAAGCGGTCTATTGGAAATACAGGATACGCCGGTATGATGAACCCTATCTTGTTCAAGGAAAATATTGATGTTCTGTTGGGAGATGCCAAAGATACTTGCGATGCGCTTAAATCCGCAGTTAGTGCGAAGTTGTAGAGGAATAAATCCGTAGGTAACTCGCCATTGATGAGAAACGGATCAATAACAGTTTTCTTTCCATTAACAACGATATTGTCCATTAATATGAAGCTCTCCTGAATATCTTTATACTCTCTGAATATGGGTCTTATTACCGATGTCAGGACATCCCATCCTAATGGTTGAACTACTTGCCGAAACTTATCAAAACAGAATCAGTTGTAAGGTTCTTTCCTTTTCTGAAGACGGGTAGTATCTCAGACTATGGATTCTGTTTTTTATTTTCTATTCAGAACAGCCCGATTCGGTCGCTTTACTTGAAATCGATAAATTAATCGATCAGGATTTTTCTTCCTTCGACAACTAGCGGTGTTTTACACCGTTGAAAAGATAGAGAGATATGTTGCCTGTATTTCATTGCTCTTCACCTGCAAAAGATGGCATCTGGTTTACCATTAAGGATTTGTCTACAGTTGACACTGATGTAAATCTCTATACACGACTCGTTGTATCAGCTATATTTTCTATGGATATTATGGAGTTGATTTTCCCTTAGTATTTCTATTACTGTTTTTAAATGTCACCTAGAGTAGCACCACCCATGCTAGCCATAGGATCTGCCGCACTTGCGACAGGTGGGCCCTGTGGTGCCGCACCGCCTGGGCCTTCGGGAATGGAAGGGACCAGCACAACAGATCGGAAATCAATTTCGGATTCTTTCTGCATCATCTCGACCAAATCGTGGAGAGCCATCAAATTGATAGCAGGTTCGGTTCCTTGCAATTCTGGTGCCGACTGTGCCATAAATTGCTGCCATGTTCCAACCATGTTTTGCAAAGAAAAGTACATCGGAAGAAGGGTAACAGGTTCAGCAGAAGATTCGCCTTCGGCAGGTTGCTTTTGCATTCTCATTTGAGCAATGGTGAAGACAGGGATCTCATTGAAGGTTTCCTTGAACTTAGGAGATTCGTTCATAGCCTTCTCAACAGCTTTTTGGGCCATTTCTGGTGTCATTTCTTGGCCATTCTTCAACGCTTCGCCGTCCTCAGGGTTCATCGTCAACAACATACGGGCACCTAGGAGATCCTTTGTGTCTGGCACGAGGCGGTATTCTACACCCTTGGTGGCTTGGGTCATGTCATCATCGTCACCAGGCTTCTTCAGCTAACATATTTGAGAAAAATTGCGTTGCACCGTTGTGAGTATTTTATTTTTGTGTTGAAGAGAGAGTATGAGAGGACGCATGACAGAGAAATACTTGGTAATTGCTTCGGAAAAATGATTCGACAGGAAAAACTCACCAAAACTTCACGATCAGCATCACTCTGCAAGAGCTTGAACCAGATCTTTCCAAGAGAAAAAGCAGACACCTTCAAGTCCATGTCTTCGTTCACACTTTTCAACTGGGTCAACGTGGCATTTGCAGCCAAAGGATTGAGAAAAAAGTAGAAAACACTCGAATCCTCGTCGGGTTTGAGAACAACTCCTGCACCGTTTGAGTCCGTGACTGCAAAGACAGGAATGTGTTCCAACCAATCCTCGACTTCTTGCTGAGTCATGGCGGGGTACATGACCTTTTCCCCAGAGGCAGCAACGCTAGCTTCGTTATTCTTGGAATCATCCTTTCCTCCGAATAGACCTCCGCCTCGAGAAATCCCGAAAAGAGGAGCTCCAACTCCACGAGAGAAGGACGCGTTGGCCGAAGTTGATGGCACAGTTGCCAATACAGAGAGAGCGACGAGAAGAGTGACGAACAAGTTCATGGCGTATTAGTATCAATTCAAGAAATAGACAGTATTTTCTAATTTGTGAACTGTACCAATCATCGATCATACTGCTAGGTTTTGTCGTGCGGTTCTTGTACTCGTACGACGGTACGATACCAAGTACTCGTACTTGGTGCATCAAAAATTGAAAATTGGTAGAAGGACTCGGACGGTTCTCTGTGAAGAAATTTCAACGCGTGGTGGGTACGGGTAGAGATTTAGAGTAAGTATGACGCGTGGAACAGACTCCTTTGGTTCGCGCTGACCAAAAACCAAAGTTTGGATTTTGGATCTTACGTTTTCCCTCCGGTCCACAATACATGTCTCAATATCACTCATCAGTGGCCAAGATAAGCTCAATATTTGTGTTCTTTGAATAGTTCTTTTGAAGTCAGCATACTGATCTAATCTAAAACATTTTTTCATGTGCTACCCCTGTAGCTACTAACAACCACCAGAAACATTGAAATATCCCTTTGAGTACTACTAGTACTACTAGCACTACTACTACTAGTAGTAGTAGTACTTCTTGTTGTTGTTGTACTACTACTACTACTACTACTACTACTAGTAGTAGTAGTAGTAGTAGTAGTAGTAGTAGTAGTAGGGCCATTTTGTTGGGCATGCCTGCTGTTTTCACAGTACATGCTGGTGGTGATCGTCACCACCATTCTTGTTCTTGTACTTCTTGATTGCTAGGAGCAGCAGTAGTACTACAAGTAAGTAGTACTACTACTTGAGTAATGTTGTGGTTTGGAAGATAATAACAAAGAGAAAATTATGATCTTCGTGACAACAAAAAGGGAGGGTCACTTTTTATCGGAAACAATCTTTTCGGTGTCTGTATCCTTCATCCCGGACAATATTGTGTTGAAATTGGTAAGCCATTCGCCCCTGTTTCCAACCACRAAAAATTCATCGGTTGATCCCTTGTTACGCACAACGGYAACCTCAGAATAGATGCTAGAGCATGGAAATAGATATAACCGATCTCGTAAACASCCCTTCCTTACAAAACCCATGTGTGACCCAATAGCTCCAGACCTGCAGCTACTGATGGGTTCTTYGTCCTGAAAACAGCGGACAACTGCGTAATAACCGGGATCGTGAAGGTCGAATCCGCTGACGGACATGTTACCTATTGGTCGCTCTATGTCAAGAAAACAGAGTATCTGGCAAGGAAAACACTTCAGAACCGGACGTCCGTTATCGTCAATGGGATACYCACCCCTTTTATTGGGGAGATGCAACAAAAAATAAGCCCAATCAAACCAAACGTTGCACTGTTGTCCACTGTCSGATTTATAAGATGGGTGTGCGCGAAAAAGAAGCTTTTGAGAACTTCCTCCGTCTGTTCTCTTGTGCTCCGTAAATCCAGATAACACGTCRCTTTCAACAGCTGGGAGAACATGATTGCAACAGAAATTAATGACATCAGAAGGCAGGCATGGAAGGTTTCTGACTTGGTTCTCTTTTGCTTGCCATTTCATATACGGTACCTCAGTTCCATCGCATAGGCCGATGGAAAATAGAGAGCCTCCTTTACCTTTCGGAATAGGTTGAGATTGAGTATTGTGGTACATGTCAAACTCGCGATGAAGTCTATCTACCACACGGTACTCTATGTGGCGTTTTGCAGTTTGTTTGATCAGTGAACTGGAAACTCGAGACRTTCTTTTAGCTGGCGCTTTCACTTCTGTCTTGTGGTTGCTTTCACTCCAAGAAGAATCCCATCCAGAGGGTGGMCCAAAAAGACGGATGTATTGGGAGAGGTGAAAGTACATGTGGTTTTTTATAAGATTGTTACCATTTCCTTCGTTTCTTCCGACGTATTGGTTGATGTTGTTAATAAAGTGAACAACCATTTTGTCAAGGTTATTTGCGCCCTTTTTCCCTTTGGGAAATTTGAATGCATCGACGAGGCCATTCGCATCAGGCTCTGTGTGAAAAATCTCGCGTGGGGT